>JAGFZM010000041.1:191963-204463 GCA_017657215.1 Limnothrissa miodon | reverse complement strand
TACAAAAATGTATCTGCGTGCACACATACACACATGCACAGTCACACTGTGCACTTTCCCTCACACACACAGATGAACAGCTTCTTGGCAACCTATAGCAACTCTGTGTGCCCAAGCACCCTCATATGAGCTGACACACTGACATTCACATGGGTCCAGTGACATCTCCCTTAGTAGCTGAATCACACGAGCTGTTAGGCATATAGATTCATTAATGGGACATCTAACACCTTCTAATGAACTCTGAGTTAGGGTCCCACTGGTATTGCTTTGGTGAGAGCTCAGCTGTGACACGTGTGGGTCCACATCATGCTCTGCTGATGGAGGCCTTGAAGTGATAACAAATAGTGGCTGGGCTGTTACGTAACTGCTACGGCTGCCGTGTCAATATGACCATGGAGAGTCTGTTTGTTTTTTCACCCCTCGTTGCTTTGCTGAGGTCAGCATGAGACGCACAGAACTGAAAGTCTGGATGCTGCCTCAGGGCCTAGATGTATGTACAATACACTAAGCATTGAGCTCTTCCACACACACACACTCTTAAGCACACATGGGTAGAAACAGATGGGATGTTATAAATATCAATGCCTCCGTTGATTCTGCGAATCTATCCAATTCTTTTGTAATCCTCGTATCAATTCCATACTGTTAAAAAGATGTTCTACAGGTTTCCAGTTCCAGCTCATATGGCTTTAATATACCCTGATAATGCAAAGATTTGCTAGCACCAGAGCTGTGCTAGCAAATGCTAGCATACAGCAAGTTGTCAATGTGATGACTAAAACTAGACCTTTGTGAAAGGAGACAACTTCTCTTGATGCTGACACACTGCCCAAGCTAGCCTTGTCCTGGCTGTCTCTTCCCGTCTCCCCTATGGACTTCATTATATATTCCTAGCTTAGAATGATCAGTATACTTTATGTACACTGTACACTTTGTATGTATGTACACTAGTATAGTATGTATACTTTAGTATGTACACTGTCTCACATGTGAGTCTGTACTTCTGCCATGGTCTACTGGTTGGGGATTGAACAACAACCTTAACCCTGGTCAAGCCCAAATACCTAACCAGTAGGCCATGTTTTTGCCTTAGGTTAGCTCTAGCATGTCTATTCCAGACACAAAGACAGACACGTTGGCCACTGGAAGAGAAGCAATTAGGGAAATGCGTTAGATTCGGTGTCCTCTGGGGGGAAAAACGATTGGAAAGACTTGACTCAGCCAGGACGATGGTTGAATTGAGGACACACACACACACACACGCATTCTCTCTCAAACACCAACACAAAAGAGAGACAAAAGCAGACATACACATACATACTCCTTCACGGAGAGCTAGTATGAGCAAGAGACACACACAAATACATACTAACACACACACACACACACACAGACACACACTTACACAAAATAATGACAGTTAAAAGTGATCATTTCACTTTTTTTCTGAACACTACAGGCATTTGTTTGGATGTGGTATAATTTTCATTGTTTATATACACACAGTCAGTCAAGCGTAAATACAGAAACAGACACACTCAAAAAAAAGCTGAGATAAGCAGATCCACTAGGAGAGTCAATAATGTGATTTCTTTTCCAGCGTTACTGATTAGTAAATGTGTGTGTGTGTGTGTCTCTGTGTGAGAGAGAGTGGGAGAGAGAAAGAGAGAGGGATGACGTAAATGAATGGATGAGCATTTGTGTAATACGTCCTGTGCATGAGTGAAATTTAATGGCCATGAGGCTGGACTAGGCTGCCAAGGGGCAGAATCCGTATCTGGTAACTCGGTGCAGAGGAAAGGATCCTCCTCTCATCTCATCTCCTCACAGCACCTTTTCACCACTTGTCTCCCGGCCACTTGCTTCTCCTTTCTGCTCATCTCCGCACTTCTCCCATTTTCTCCATACAAGTCTGTCTTTCTGTGTGTGTGTGTTTGTGTGTGTGTGTGTATCTGTGAGTGTGTGTTCACTCCCCCCTCCTCTTTTTGTCTGCTCTCGTCTTCCCCCGGCTCCTCTCCATTTACTTGACATCTCCTCCATCTGTCTCATCTCATCTACTCACCATGGTCCTTCCCTTTCTCTCTCTCGTCGGCCTCACCATAGCCTCCTCTGCTCCTCCCCACCACCACATCCCTTCTCTCAGATGCCTCGCCATCTCACGCTCAAGCACAGGCCCACGGCAGAGTCTGTCAGCAGTGGGTGCTTTATTCCTATTTTCATTCCCTGCCTTACTTCACTGGGATTCAATGCCCAGAGTTGTTAATGCCTGTTATTTTTTTTCATAGAACTAATTTTGTATGTGAGATACCCATTATGAACAAGTAAACCTAGGTAGAAATGGATTGGGCATGATCATTTTAGTGTTCAAACAATCAACGTTGTGATTGGTTACAAGGTTAATTACACTATTTTAATGTTTAGCACCATTGGCTCTTGGAATAAAGATCTTCCACTTTCAAGGTGACGCTCCTGTTCCTCAAAGCAAGCTCACCAAAGCACACACACATCTGTGTCTTCCAAAAAAGACACCCAACCTTCCTTCGCAATCACTTCCTTTACTTCATTCTCACTCATTGTTTGACACAGCATTTACAAAATCTCCTCTTTAATGACAAATTGATTGGTAGTGTATGGTGTTTAATGCAGCCCAAATTACTTTGCATCTAAATTAGTGAGTGTAAACCTTGAGGGATTAGAGCGTATTTGTGTCTTTTCAAACCACCAACCAACCAGAGTGATAAAGATAGGTCAGCACTTCAGACATCTTTGCTCTATGTGGGTGAGTGTGTATGTGCGCGCACGCGTGTGTGTGTGTGTGTGTGTGTGTGTGTGTGTGTGTATGCATGTGTGGGCGTGTGCACGTAGGTGAATGTGACATTGCTATGAGAGAATAAAGCGGTCCAATGCGACGGACAATTTACAACCACGGATGCAATCACCGCATAATTAATGTGCTCAGTGTGGAGAATGAACGCATGGACCTTTATCTCAATGACAGCGAGACAAAACCCAATGCAGAAGGGAGAGGGGGAGAGAGGGCAAGGAAGAGAAGGACAGAGAGAAGAGGATAGAGAAAGATAGAGGCAGCAAGAGTGGAAGAGAGAGAAGGATAAAGGCCGGGAGGGAGGAATGATGTCATACCCACTGCAAAATATGAGCCTGTAAATGGAAGGAATCACATCATCAGTGATGTGCTGGCATGCACACACACACACACCCATTCTCACACATGCACACACACACACGCAGACACACACAATTCTTAATCACAGAAACAACACATAATTAGGAGACAGAACAGACACACACCCAATCTGTACACACACACACACACACACAGACAGAGTATTGCACAGGACTATGCCTGCTCCAGTGCCAACAGGAAACATCATGAAACAACACAATATAATCACCCGTTCTCCAGCATATCAGTGTGTCCACAGCTCACGCTGACACATCTGCTCACACAACACAATTGCGGGACAAGCTATTAATGCCGTTAGCACACAACACCGTAGGCTGATTAACTCATCAGAGCTTACGGGTTAGCGCATGCAGTAATACTGTAGTAACTTGATGGGAGAACGGAGACGACATTCCTGAGGGACACCTATGGAGACCACTCACTATTCAATGTCCACAGCCATGGTATGGGTTCCTATCAGTAGTCTTCCTGGTACACAAAGGTGGGTGGCCTCAAATGCAAACTAGACTTCGAAAGGTTAAAATGTCTCATGATTCTACCTACACGACTGATCCAACAGGTATTCAACCTGTGCTACCACTTTGCTGTTTATTTCCCAGGGAGAGTTATTTGAAATGACTTATTTCACTCTAACTATATTCTACACTGATTAAAACACTTTTGCCTTATCTGACAGATTTGCTTGTTAGAGTGTGGGAGTGTGTTACTTAATGACAGGAATAGACTGTGTGTGTGTGTGTGTGTGTGTGTGTGTTTTCCATGAAGCACATGTCATGTCTGTTTGGTGAGGCGATAATTGGCTAGCAACACTGACACTTGACACAACCTGCAATGTATATCACATACGGTAGACAGAGATCACATGAACTGCAGAAGGCCAGTAGCCATGAGAACTAACATTATCAATATTGATGGCACTGTTGATCATTCTTATCGGTCAGATTCCTTTTTTTGTGATCAACATTTGATTTTTATTGGAGGTACAGTAAAGGGGTTGGGTTAGAGACATGTCAAGCATTGGTCTGATTCTTTATCAATTCTCTTATCAATTCAGAAAAGTACAGAAATGTTATCTATATAATAATGTAAGTAGAATGTAGCTTACATTATTACAATAATATATTACAATAGATTACAACTAAATATGTCAAGCTACATGATGTAACCTACATTATTGCAGTAGCCATAGATAATCGTTAGAATTAAATAAAAATAATCTGGGTAGAACTGACCATGATCTTAAATAACATGGTGGCATTGCCAGGAGGAGCTGATCAAGTCAGAGGCATACTGTTCCAGCAGATTCTACTTGATACCTGGTTCACGACCCCCCGCCCCCCCCGCCACTTGATGTGTTATAACACGGCATCTTCCACTCCCACTGTTTGCAAAGGAAGCACAAGCAGCCTCCGCCTGCCATTGTAGCGCTGCAGCCGGAGAAACACTTTAGCAAGCAGAGCGCCTCAGCCCCATCTTGCTTACTGGTGAGTTGCTTGACCACAGATTCGTCACTCTGGCAGTGCAGTTTCAAGCTTGAGACTATGATTTATGAAGCAATTTCAAGCAATTAAAAAATAATAAAAGTGTTGGACAAACGGATCAGTTTGCATTACTGGTTTGGTTTTGACAGACTTCGTTTTTTAATCTTTTATGAACCATGAGTGTGTAAAATGCACATTTAAACTATGCATCAACAGTTGGTGTGGATATGGTTCTAATGGCTGATTTCTAGTTGGTCCAATATAGGTCTCAACACCAGATTGCAGATTTGGATTCCTGACTACCAGTTTTCTCCTCAAACAAAACAGAAAAAAACAATTATACAATAAGACACTGGCTTTTCTCAGCAGAAACCCACAGCTGCTTCACTATGCTATGCACACGTCATTCACTATGATGACAAAAATACACACACACACACACACACACACACAAACAAAAATACAAAGAAACACACACACACACGCTGCAGACCAGGCTAGCCATTTTCACACGGTTGACTTTGCTGATTTCGGAGGAAAAAGAAAACTCTTGGAACCACCTGCATAAAAATACAGAACAAATGGTAAGGAGTGCCAACATTTGTTTTCCCCCCTCTTTATCCCTTCCCCCCCTCTCTCTCTTTGTTCTTTTTCGCTCATCTTTCCCATCTATTTCTGCCCTTCTACTGGCCGTTGCCTCCTGGCCTGCTTGGCATGGCCTAACTCCAGATGGGGCCTGCAACGCTGCTATCAGCCATATCTGAGGACAGCCATTTCCATGGGGGCTTGCCCGCTGGTGCTCCAGTTCTCGGCTAATCACTAATCGCGTCCACACAAACAAAGAAAGTGCTCCACTGTGCAGGAAAAGAGAAGTGTGTGTGTGTGTGTGTGTGTGTGTGTGTGTGTGTGTGTGTGTGTGTCAGAGAGAGAGAGAGAGAGAGAAAGAGAGAGATACACAGAAAAAGTGAATCTTTACTAGATCTGCACCATCCTACTTCAATGATATAATCCAGCCATCCACATTGCTCTTTCTAATGAGTGCTTGTTGAATCAATGTCAGAAGGTCAAGGTTAAGAGCCCTTTCTTTTCTAATACTTCTATGATGGAATAAATTATACAGAGAAATACATATTCACCAGCTGAGAGATTTTTAACATATTCAATGACATATTTCTCTATTTTGTGCTTGTGTTGTGTTGAATTAGGGGTGGGCAATATAGACGATATATACCGTATGCAATATGAATTTTGCCAATGATAGAGATTTTGGGTCATATCGCCATACCGTGATAGGCTCACTGCGTTTCCACAACCATGTGAAAAAATGTTGACCTGTAGCTTCACCTTATTGATAGTACCTTTTCATTCTTACAACGAAACTGTAAGAGCCTATAAATTGAACAGCTACTGTCTGACACAAATGCAGCTTACCAGTTTACTTCTGTGTGAGTCCAATATAACCTCCGAACGATGACTAAGCAACTGTTGTACATATTGACTTTATGCTATGGTAACCATTAAGAAACTGTTATGCTGTAAGTTACATACCAAAGTATACCGTGATACATATCATCTACCGTCTATGGTTCAAAATATATCGCAATATAAATTTTAGACTATATCGCCCACCCCTATGTTGAATCATTACCTGCAATTTTACTAAATATCACCTATTGTTGTTTTTTCGCTGATATTTGTAATTTTTTTGTCTGCAAAAACAGAATTTATATTCGACATTTTTGTGTGGATTAGATAAATATGTTATTATTTCTAACCACTTCATATTGAACAATTTAAATAAAAATATTATGCCAAATTTATACCGTGTATCTAAATTAGTATTATTTTTCTTTTTTCATTTTTTTGAAATGATTTATGCTTCTATGTTTACCTAAGATAAATGTTTATAATTTATATTTATATTTCTTTTTGTTTTTAATGTGATGTTTTTCTATTGTACGTTGCCTTAGGCAAATGCACCAGCCAAGAAGCCATAGACAGAAAGAGATGAAGAAGAATCACAGGGGTTATAATGTAACACATTGTTATCCAATCCTCTGCCGGGAATAATATAACAGAAGTTGTCAGAGTGGTCATCTTTGGGCTACTTTTTCAGTTCAGAGACCAAACCTTATCTTCTGATAATACCCCAAGTCCATAACTCCCTAACCCTGATTTATCTAGGATGTGAGCCACAGTGAACATTTTTAAATGGGTACTGGTGCTAAAACTGTGTGTTTTATATGTGAGTTCTGCATGATCTGCAAGCATATATGTGTGCGTGTATCTCTTTGGTTATGCATGCTTCTGCTTCTGTGTGTGAGGTCAAATCTGTCTAAATGTGTGTGGCGGTGAATGTACCTGCAACGGCCTACTTACATTTTCTGGAGTTGTTTCGATCTAACGAGATGAACATGCCTGAAAAACAGGTACTCCCAAGCCTAGAGCTAACTAGTGGCACTACAGCAATCTAGACATAAAACAGCACCAAATAAATCATTCATGGTGTCCCACTGACATTTCATCCATATTTCAGAGGTGACAGGAACATGAGTGGGAGTTACAAATCCCAGTAAATAGGACAAAAAAGAAAAGTAGGGGAAAAAAAAGCCTTCCTATGAAGAAAACCTATTAATGGTGTTTACAACAAAAACCCACTGCACTGTTTGGTGCCAGCACACTGCCATTATGGCATGCTAATGTACTAAATGTGCTGAATCTATGTAGTGGAAAACATAACACACGTGTTTTATCACTTTTCTAATATGACTAATTCATATTGCTGGGTATCTCAAAATGCACTGTAGGAATGTAGTTCATACACACCGGCATTGCTGACAAGCTCGACTGATGTGCCTGTGAAGTGACGTGGGTGGCGTCTGGGCTAAAGGCCTCTCTCCTCTCTGGACACGGCCTTGAGTGAACCTCAAGAACCACATTCCAGAAGCACAGGCAATGAC
The DNA here is from genome assembly GCA_017657215.1 of Limnothrissa miodon. Lineage (NCBI taxonomy): Eukaryota > Metazoa > Chordata > Actinopteri > Clupeiformes > Clupeidae > Limnothrissa > Limnothrissa miodon. The sequence goes on along the minus strand of JAGFZM010000041.1, from coordinate 196,814 downwards.
ACAAGGAGCTGGACTAGTATGCAGAAGAGTGAATTTGTTTTTGTGTAACTGAGTATGTGTGTATGTATGTGTGTGTGTGTGTGTGTGTGTGTGTGATTAAGGAATCAGGGGAGCGCCCCAAAGATTCCATGCACGACACCCAAAATAATACAGCATTGCCCTGCCAACATCTAAAAATTCTCTTCCTCCCTCTCTCTCCTTCTCTCTAACACACACACACACACACACACATAGTGTCCACTATCAAATTATAAAAGTCACAAACTGTCACACATCCACACACAGAAACACATACATCTTACACACAAATGCACAGAGATCACAAAATCCACACATGGACTGCAAGTGTGTGACTTCTAGAAGTGTTGCAAGAGAAAAAGGCAAAAGACAAAGGGGAGTGGGGGTAAAGTGTGTGGTGGCCATATGCATCTCATAAATTAATAACTTTGTAGGAGTTGGAGACGGAAGCATCTTTCAACCAGGAGATCGTCTAGTGCTGTTTTTAATCAACTCACCCTGGTGCAATTCAGGCCTATTCAGGTTCATCAAACCAGTTGAGTCTTCCAACTCCCATTGTGAAACCTTCATTTACACGCACACACACGCCTGACTTCTATCCATGATGGACATCAGTCTCTAGGAATTCTGCGTGTGACTCACACCTACTGTGGCAACAGCATCCTTTCCCAGGAAAGAGGGAGCGAAAAAAGCCCGCACCGAGAAGTGACTCATGTCCTCTACACACAACACCAGACGAGAGGAGGGGAAAAAATACATGGTCACAGGAGAAGAAATAAAATCTACTGGTCCGTAAAATAAAATCTACCATACAGGGGGTAGACAGGACTGTAGATGAATTGTGTGTGTGTGTGTGTGTGTGTGTGTGTGTGTGTGTGTATTGTGTGCATGCACACATGCCAACATGCCTGTGTGGTGCTAATTTGGAGTAGAGATCTGGTTAAAGTTCTGCCTCCAGCGCAAATAGCCACAATGCTACCGCTGAAGTTCCTGTTCAGGCTGAGGCTATACATCCACTCTCCAGAGTGCGGCATGACAGAAAGGCCTGGAGATTTGGTCAGGATCACTAACCAAAGCACACGTCTCTGCTAACTCACCTATCTCTTTCCAGGTTCCAAGAAACTATTCCATGTGTGCATAAAACACAATATTCTTTTTCTTCTTCAAAAAAAAAACATTAAATACCAGTCTTCCCCTTCTGCTCCACGGCCTGTGATCTGAAATACTATTCTATAATACCACATCTGATCATTTACATTTGTTTGTTCATGCGGTCATTATCAACTTTATTATACCACATAAGTCTTACAACCTTCATTGATATTATTTTGTACTATTATCAAAATACATAATGATAATGTAGTCTACAGGTTCACTGGCCAATCAAATAAGCATTGTGCCATTCTCTTAATGTAATGATATCCAGTATATAGTATAATAATTACAACGTAGACTAACATTATATGTTACTGAGTTCCACATGAAGACACAAAAAGTCAATCAGTGTTTTAAACTACAAACTCCTGGTCAACCACAAAATATTACGGAAAATAACTTCGAACGAAAAGAAATGATAACGCCTATGAGAACATTCCATATAACAATACCAACCTGACTTGTTACACACTCTTTATAAGCCTACAGAGGAATATTGATTATATGCTACTACAGTGAAGAGCATAAGACCCTCGTTCTTTTGTTGTGTTGGCCACAATATAGCACCAGTGTGTTGTTTGCAGGACGTGATAAAGTAGCAATGCCATAATGAAAAAAGGTTGTTGGAATGCAACACTGAGAATTGTCTGTAGCATCGCTGCCATCCGTTACATTACCTAGAGGTGGCTAACTCTGCTAACGGGCTAGCCATTATGAATAATCAAGCCCAAATCTGGTAAAAAAAAATAAATAAATTCAAACATGTCATAGCACTACTCTCTCATGACATGTTTGGAGTCTGTGGTGCGAATGTAGGACTTACCGTTTGTTTGCCTGTGTATGAAGTTATATCACTTAACTGCTCCCTTTTGTCTGCAAAAGATGGCTATCAAGTCCTCTTATCCTCCTTATGCTCCACGGTGTCGGATGAAATATTTGCGAATACGAGAACGGTTCTCAGTTTCATTCCTGGAGATCGTCAAATTTTCAGGGAGTAAAATTGGACTTCATATTTTTTTCTCGGTCCAATTAATCGCTTCAGTCATTCATGAAAGAGCCTGTTCTTCCGCTGGGCCACCGTTGCTCTCTCGGCCGTGCCACGGTCTTTCCTTTTCCTGGCCGCCAGTCTGACGGTCGCTCGGTAAGCAGGCTCGAGAGCTGAGGGGGATAGCGAGCACAGACGGGTCGGGGCTGGCACAGCGCTCTGGAACAGCACAACGTGAGCGCATTTCCGATGGTGGATCCCGAGGTACAGTGCTCATTCGTTGGCTAGGCTCACGGACATGCAAGTCACCCTATCAAAAAGAAGCGAGTCGTGGCTTCGTTGCCTATATCCAGGGGCAGAGATCTGGTTGGTCCTTATGCCTTACGGATGAGTTTAACATCCAGTAAGAGCTAGGCGATTGTGATTGCGTTGCCAACCTGGAAACGTGGATAGGCCTATATGAAACAATACGTTGCGTGCAGAGTAATGTCTTAACAGACAGAAGCTCGAGCCAAGTCTGCCCATCTGTCTGTTGAATACCTACATTATGACATGGACAAAATAGCGATATTCTAAATGCATGGCCCCTCGTGCGTAATAGCGCTTATGTAAGATGGATGTTATGCTGCAAGAAAATGTTTTGATGAGATTAATCGTGTGACTTAACATCGAGAGTCTCTCTCTCTCTCTCTCTCTGTAGGCCTATATATACACAGTACACAGTGGTTCTGGGGGTGGGGAGTCAAAAGTGACCTCCCATTTGTGCTTTTATGACATGAGACAAACCAAAATTTGGGCACAATATTTGGGCCAACATGAATGCACACTCACACACACACTCCTCATCCACCCCATCAGTCGAAGACCAGTCAAAGACGCATTTATCCTCACTCATGTGATTCCACAAGCCCTGAAGCAAGCTATGTTTGTGTTTGTTTGGTTTGTGTCTTGCGCTCTCTCTTGATAGCAGAGAACAATAAACAGAAATTTGCTTCCACCCCTTCATTAAAAAGATGTTCTGTTTGTGCCATAGGTCTAATATTAATATGCTGAATATGGACACTAGTAATATCCATAACAGGACCAAAATTATGTCATTACAGATAAAAAATGGACAGGAAAGCAGGAAGAGGACATGACATCAGACATGACACCACTTTTGTTTAACACTAAAGTCCAGAATTTATTATTCATATTGTAAGAAAGTACATTTTTCTTTCTGATTTTCTATCACACTCATACAGGCATGCCCATAGACCCACATCCTTATCTTGCATACACACACTCTCAGAAATCAGTTTTAGTAGACAACTGGTAGATAAATTAACATGTTGGACTAAGCACATAACTGTGTGTGTGATAAAAAAAATATATTACCCTGTACAATACAATATGACATAATCACTAAGCCACAACAGCATTTGAGCATTGAGAGAGCTCCAAGCACCACCGTCGTCTGATATAGCTGAAACAAATCTATAATCCAGGCAACAGTGTAGTCTCATTTGTTTTTATTAAGGCTTGTTGAGGTGCCTCGCATCCTGTTCTAAGTATCACATCCAGTGCTCTTTTCCCAGGCTAACCTCATTTGTTTTTCAATGGTCCTGATCAGTGGAGGCTGTTAGTGAGAATGTAAATGCGTGTGCAGCCCATAGCCTTAACAGCATTACCCTCTCTGATTCACATCAAGTGCTTTCAATCAAGCACCACCATATATAATTGAATTGGAAAGAGGGGGAAAGAGAGAGAGAGAGAGAGAGAGAGAGAGAGAGAGAAAGAGAGAGAGAGAGAGAGAGACTCTGATCTAGTTACTTACACACTAACTAAAAAGGGGGCCTAATTCAGTTTGTTTGTAGAGAAAGACTGACCTGAGTTATTATAGGGTAAAGTTAGAAATCGGTGAACTAGCCATGATCTCATTCTAACATTTCCAAACATTAGAATATTTCAATCTGTGAAAATCAGCAAGCCTCTTATTTTCTGTTGAAATGAGAGTCAAGGATGATTCAATAAGCAGAAACAACAAAGTGTCTAGTCTGCCATCTAGTGGTTCATTTGAGAGATGATGGGCAGAAGGGGCACTGTAAAATGAAAGAGGATATTGTTATGTAGAACAAGTCTATTTGTGTGTGTGGGTCCATTACACTGTTTAAAGGAAACTATGACACAAGTAGAAAGAACTATTGGAAATATTTACCAACAATGTAAACATGGAAAATGGCAGGATAAATTGAGTACATCAAGAAAGAAGAGAAGCAAGAAAGGCAAGGAACAGGCTGTAATCTATGAGTATAATAATATACTATGAGTACTATATGTGCGTAATAATATCAGCAAAGTTATATTGCTGATCGAATATTTTTTTTTTAACATGAGGTGTGTCAGAAGAATGTCTCATGGTGATGAAGGCAAAAGTTCCCCTAAGATCTCCCAATCTGCAATGACATCTCCTTATTGTTGGAAGGTGTCAGGTCAATCCTAGGCCAATCACTTAGGTCAATCACTCTCCTTATTGTTGGAAATGCATATCAATCCCGTTGATCATATATGTATTTTATAAACCTCTAATTCTAATCAGTAAGCACCATTAGGTTCATTATCTGTATCAAAGGACCCACACTTGAGTTCTTTCCAAATTTTCTATTCAGAGAGAGAGAGAGAGAGAGAGAGAGAGAGAGAGAGAGAGAGAGAGA
>JAGFZM010000041.1:181885-191953 GCA_017657215.1 Limnothrissa miodon | reverse complement strand
AGAGAGAGAGAGAGAGAGAGAGAGAGAGAGAGAGAGAGAGAGAGAGAATGGACACAGTGAGAGATACAGTGGATGGATAGAAACAAAACCAAATGAAGCAACAGTGAAGCAACAGTGATGTGCCACTACAGTGAGTTTGAGTGGTGAGGGAAAAAAAACAGCTAAAATGGGCATGGTGTTCTAGGTAATGTCATTTTATGTTTAAAGGCACCCAGATGAAAGCATGGTCAAAAGAGCACTGTGTAGGAGAGATTTACACTCTTAGGTTAATCACTCTCTCCTTTTTGTGAACCATAGAAGAGCTGGGTGGCTCTGGGGAGAAAGGACTTTAGCAGCCTGTCAGACTGGAGCCAACTACTGAACCTTGTTACAGTGTGATACGACACCACTGCCTCCATAAGACTCCATTACTGCACTGTAAAAAAAATACACACTTTCATCTAACAAAAGTTAGCTTCCGGGCTGCCTAACTATTTTCAGTTCACCAAACTTGAGATAAGGAGTTGAATGAGTGAGTGCTGATTCACAACTCACTATCTTAGGTTTAGGTACTTCCATATGGATATACTCCATAAGACTATTACTGATGAAAGAAACATATTCAGACTTGTTGTTCAATGTTTCCCACACATCATTGAGTCATTAAATGCTGTAACACTGCTTTGATCAGACAGTGGATGTACTACAGTATGCAAGATTTTGGGGGAGAAATTATAGTTTGATAGTAGATTGTAGATATAGTACATAGTACATATAGTACAACATAGTAGATATAGCACAGTACATTCCTAGTACATTGTTTCCTCTGCTCAAACATATCAGCTACCTCAGAGTCATGGAAATCTTTCTGTGTGATGATCCTTGGGTCTTGGCTACTCCTCTGACTATCATTTGAACTTCCTGAATAGTTAAACCCACTATGTGTAAGTTTTATTTTTTCTGTATGAGAATTTCTCCCATCTATCGGCGAAGTGGCATACTGCACACGTTTGAATAACCTTAAAACACATAGAGGCTTTAAGTTTTTAAAAAGTCTTTAGTGCCGCTTTAAAGCCACTATGTGTAGGATTTATCTTCTATTTATCTTCGTCTTTTATTAAAACTATATTTTTTATTTTAAAAATATAATGTAAAACAATGTTAATTACCTCCATGAATAAATTGTAGAGTTCACGTAAACTTGGTAATTTCCATTTATATATAGATGTGGTTGGGTACCAAATGAGAATATCCATTTTGCGCCAGCATTTTCAAAATGAGGACCATGGGAAATGAGGACCATGGGAAGGGGAGGGCTAATACATTTTATTCAAACGTATGCAGTATACCACTTTGCCAATAGATGGGAGAAATTCTCATACAAAAAAAATAAAACTTACACATAGGGGGTCTCCTTCCAAAATAAACTGTTTAATACTTGATTGTTTTTACATTACCATAGGTCAGCCCAAGTTGCACTTGCATGCTCAACTTCAAAATGCTCCTCCTACCCCTGTAGTCTGTATTCGCCTGTGATAGAAGACAGTCGGGAAAAACGAGCGAATCGGAAAAGCCGTGCAAGCCTACGTCACTTTGAACATTAGCTATGCAGTTAGCCCGCCCTCAAGAAAACATTATTAGGCTGCCTGCAGACAGACCCATTAGAGGGAGCGTCACAGTGCTGTTAGCCAATCAGAGGCGATACGTTTGCATATCATTCATATTCATAAGAATCCTCTCGCACTATCCCTGCACTTGTTTTCACCTAACTAAAATAGCTTGAAACAAGACAACCATAGCATATTTTTGTTGAAACCAACTCTCATGATATTATTTTAGACAAGAGACCACCACAAAATGAATGAAAATACAATGGAATGAGACCTTTAAAATAATATTTTCAAAATCGTTTTGGTGGTCCATCAACTCGTAACAAGGTGAGCGATACTTGCTGCATTTGCTCTGCGACCCTCTATCGGCTTCAACAGCACTAAACATAGACTAGTCCAATCGGGTAGCGATGTAGTTCAAGTGAAACTACAATTGACTTTCCTTATGGGATGCGTCTGTTCCAATCTATGGAAGGTGCAATTTTCAAAACTCCTTGGTGCCGCTTTAACTTGCAAAACATTCAGTGAGTATTCTGAAGTTTTGAAACAAATATGTCTGAAACAATAGTGAAAGGCTCAACAGAGAGAAAACATTTATATATATTCACTTCTGATTGTGCAACATCCACCAAAAACTACTAGTCAAGCCTAATGTATAAGCACTGATTAGAATTCAATACCCCCCCCCCCCGGTAAAGAATCATGTCAATAGTCAAATATGCAATAGTAATATAGAAAACTATATGCACAAAAACATGTTCAGTATCTATTTCCACTACTGTAAATTTTGTTAAAAAAAAAACAAAAAAAAAAACAGTGTTCATAAGCTGCAAACCCACATACACCCACAAATACCCTTTCTCTCTGTCTCTCCCAAGGTCAAGGTCAGGTCCGTGCTCAGGGGTTTAATTTCACTCTCTAGCACTGTAGGCTAAAATTATGATTCAGTCTGGTGGACACAGATTGAAACAGTTTGTCCACTGGCGTGTTCTGTGTGAAAGTAACCAATAGGCGGACTGGTATTGAGGTCAGCATTCATAGTGCATCTCAGAACTTGGGCATCTCTCGATTCTTTCAGGTTTATTACATATTTGCAAAAAAACAAAACCAGGAGACAAAAACCAAACAAGTTCAAAGCTTTGGGCCTGCTACACCATTGTCAAAACAAAGAGAAAATAATTCCTTATACCTCATTAGTTGAAAACAGAATACATACATGGGTTTATATTTTGAAGTGTGTACATAACTGTAATCACTGTTAATTACTGTCCACAAATATATACTTTACCTGTTTCATTGAATTGTTTGTAATTATGTATTTTTGAATAATAGACTAAATAATACAGATAATAAAATATGTGTTGAAATCAAAATATGCATCATTAATTGGCTACTACAGTTAGGTGTTAGGCTGTTATTACGACAGACCAAGCTTGCCAAGAGTGGAAAACACTGTGTGTCATTAGGATTCCATCCTGGTGGTGGCGCTTTTTCACTACAAATACCTGCATATTATATCCAGTACAATAGTAAAGTAAACAGATGCATAGAAGATGTTAGGGTTTGTTATCCCATGCATAAATTGTAGTATCCTGGCGAAACAAAATTAGCGTTTAGCCTTACTTGCACTTTAAACAGCACAGGTAACTTAGATGAAGTAAAATAGGCTAACATACAGTTGGATTACAATATTACACACACACACACACACACACACCTGATGCCTGTTTAGGACGCGCCTGGACTGGAAGGCACAGTAACAAGCTCTGCCCCCAGCTCGCTTGTGCCGCACTCCCCCATCTGGTACAGAACAGACGCAGCGTGGCGAGACTCACTGAAAAACTGACGTGTTTTGCGCATTTCCTGCACTGCCGTTTAGACAGTCGGGGGGAAAAAGAGGCAGGTCTGCAGGAAATAGAGCACCAACGGCGAGGAAGCTGCCTGGATCAGTGACGAGCATACGGAAACCAAGAGCGAGGACTGGGGGGAACTACAACTCGTTGTCCTTAAGCGCTGTTTTGTCTCTGAACAGACGTGCATATAAAACGTCCCAAATGCATTGTGGACACTCCGAGATAATTCCGTCCTCATTCAGGCAATCGTTGAATGCGCGAGCTCCAAAAGACTGCTCCTGAAGAGGTCCTGCTTGTGTTTATTTTGCTCCCGAAGGTTGAGGTTAGGAATGCTGGTCGAATCTTTCATGTGACATTGGAACAATTTACTGAGCTCCGTTTTCAATTCGCTCGATTGTTCTATCCGGAGGACATGATTTGTGAGCCTTGACACCAAATGTGTGATGTTATTCTGGAGTGGAACGGTCACAGACAAATATAAAGACGATCGGAGGTGTGTGGATCATATCGAAACGGGGAATTTGCATTCAATTTCAGCGAGTGTTCGCTGAGACTGCGATTTTCCCGTTATTTTGAAGGGGAGGCGTGTTCGCAGGGAAACACGTAAGAACCTACCTATTCATTCAGGAAGGCTCTCTGCATTTGATAGATTACCCCGTTGGAGTGACAGGGATCAAGGAACACTCCTCACACTCCTGTTCCAAGTGCATTTTAGAGGGATTACATCACCACAATGGTGGTTTTTAATGGGTTATTGAAGATTAAGATTTGCGAGGCTCTGGACCTGAAGCCGACGGCTTGGGCGCTGAGGCATGCCGTGGGCCCAAAGCCCCAGACTTTTCTTTTGGACCCGTACATTGCTCTTAACGTGGATGATTCGCGCGTGGGCCAAACCTCCACTAAGCAGAAGACCAACAGTCCCGCGTGGAACGATGAGTTCGTCACTGAGGTTTACGATGGCAGGAAGATTGAACTCTCCGTCTTCCATGACGCGCCCATCGGCTACGATGACTTCGTGGCGAACTGCATCATTCAATTCGAGGACCTGCTGCAAAACAGCTCCAAGCATTTCGAGGATTGGGTACGTGATTTCTTCCTAGGATTTATCAACCACTTCTATCGTAACATGTCTATTTCCCCAGCTGAACAGGCACAGACTCACTACCAATTGGATAAGATTGTACTAATAACAACACATTGAAATCCAAGCATCACATATGATCTCATCATCGCATAAATGACAGCCAGGCATTAGGTTTGTTTATGACAGAGGTGTCATGTCATTGTCTGCAGGTGTGCCTTGAACATCACTGTGATGCATTTGGCTATTAGTTGTGCCACCTGTATGAGGCCAGGCCAACAGATCGATGCCCAGACAGCTTGGTTGCATAGAAACCTGTGTGTGTGTGTGTGTGTGTGTGTGTGTGTGCCAAGGTCCTCCACCCATCATTAATATTCCTTCGTGGTGAGAGGCTGGTGTGTTGATCAGGCAGGGATCCCTTGCTGTCGGTGCTGGCTGTGTGCAGCTCATTTAGCTCAAAGAAAGCACACATGAATGCCCATGTACATGCAAATGCACACACATATATCACGAATGAAGGCCAGTCCATTTCCAAGGATTTTTTGCTTAGGATGCTTAGAAAAAGTGTGTGTGTGTGACTCAGAGTGAAACTGTCTCTGTCTATGTGTGTGTGTGTGTGTGTGTGTGTGTGTTTGTCTGGGCCTTTCTTGTTTTATATACCCCTCCTACTTATCACCCCCTGAGTGGTGTCATGAGCATCATCCGTTTGCCTGTGGGGAGAATGGTCCACTGGAGTTGGTGTGTGTGAGAGTGTGTGTGTGTGCATTGGTGGGGGGGAGTATTCCCAGTACAATATGAAGAATTCATTGCCTGTAGGGACAGATATGACCAGCGTGAGCTGCGTCATGCAATGCACACAGGTATGTCTCAGTCCTCTTAGTAAAATATAAAATATTGAACAGATATTGAGAAACAAAATAAGAAGGAGAGAGACTGAAAGAAGGAGAGAAAGAGAGAGAGGGGGGGAGGGAGAGAGAAAGAGAGAGGATGCACTCAGTGTACAACACAGCAGGCAGAGCTGCAGGTAGCTATTTAGGTGAGTCACTAGAAATAGTTCTTCAGTTTCAGGACAGAATGAACTGTGACCTTTGCCAGCCTGCATATTAACCCATAGTTATGATTCCAACCTTGGCCACTTCATGTCCTGCAGTCTCCAGCAAAAATGTGTGTGTGTGTTTTGTCCATTGTCCATGTGAAAGTGGTACAGAACAGGATATGAAAGTCTGTCTGTCTGTCTCTCCACCCACCCACTTACCCATCCATCCTTGAGCTGGGTGTGCTGTGAGTCACGTGTTATTAATTACTAGTTGTGTAATTGAACTTCCAGAAACAAGGGGGAAGTTGCAGGTGTTGTGTACAAATGTGAAAGCCACAGTCTTTAGCCAATAATGTTTTGTCACCACAATACCATTTCACACGAAACAGGGAGGATAAAGACACACAAGTCAGACACTGAATGTACAAGTGCAAGAAACTCTTGGAATTGTATTTAGGGCAAAAGTCTCAAAAATTGTTTGAAAATAAAGATGGAAATAAAATTCTTATATATTTATGCATCAAATGCACGCAGACAGGCAGATGCAAACATGCATGTACAGGCAATGTTTTTTTTTTGTGGGAGAATTTCTATTCCTTGGAGAATACGCTGATCTCTGCATTCTTCCCTCCATTATTCCATTTCTGCAGTTTACTCCGAAAGATGCACCACTTCTCCAGTGCATGTCGCTTTGTCTAGAGCTTTACCAGGGCCCGATAACTCCATGTCTTTGGCACAGGTTTGTTCTGGTGTTCTGGGCCATGTCTTCCTATGGCAGTCAGTTGGCATTACTCACAGTTAGCCACTCAGGCCATCTCCAGTGCGGCAGTAGCAAGAGCATCACATGCTGACACTCAAGTCAAGTCAAGTCAAGTGTTTTTATTGTCTTTTCAGCACAGTATGAAGAGATGAGACAACGTTCCATCCAAGTGGTGCTAGATTAAGATAACAATAAATAAGACATTTAAGGCAGACTACGTATGGTACACATAGGATAGAATTAGTATGCTACATATACGTTACATCTATGGCACCTACATAATAAATATATACATAAAGTGTGTAAGACAGTAAGACAATAGATAGACCTGGGATAAAAAAAACCTTGAACAGAGCGAGGTTGAGGTAGGTAGAATGTTTTTTTAGCAGCACAATACAGATGTACATTCAGATTAGTGCTAGCACTGAGCAGCAGGTGCATTGAGGTAGAGTCTAATGGTATTTAAGCAGAAGGTGCATTGTGCATATGTTGCCAGATCAGTGTGGCAGCATAACAGTCCTGTTTTGGTCAGCAGTGTTTTGCCCAGGCTTCTCCTCTTCTCTTGGAAACCACAGACCTCAGATCAGCTGTCCGTCACACAGCCAGCTCCTTTGCCTCAACTTTTACAGAAATTGCCTGAGACTAACGTTGTTTGAAAACTTCTGACAAAATAATATTATGTTAAAGCAGGGCTAAGCAACTGTTTGTTCGCCGTGTAATGACTCATGTAAGCATCCTAAACAGTATGAAACGGATTAATTAACTGAAAAATGTTGCTTAGTGGGCCTTTAATGTTAATGGATGTATTCAATAGTGTTATTTACTGGTGGTGCTGGAAAGTGTCCATTTTTAGAGATACCTTGTCCTTTTAGAGACAAGGCAGAAGTCATGCCTTTCCAAAATGTGTCTAGGTACATATACTGCGTCATAACATGTATATATCTACTGTAGTGTACTGTATATATGCTATTATACATGTATACAATATGTAGCGTACTACTCATATATAGGTCCACTGAGCCCTATAGTCAGAGCACAGTTGCTAAGTGATGAAAATGTGAGCAGTGGAAAATTAAGCAGTGTCATGACTCGTGTGCACTTCACACTGTCACTTTGACTGATTTTGTTGATTGTCCATACATGAGTGTGAATGTGTGTGTGTGTGTGTGTGTGTGGGGGGTTATTTAATTACTTCTTTAGTTGCAGCTTATGTCAGGAATATAAAAGATCCTCTAGGATAAGAGAGGACAGGATTCTCTTTATTCCACACCCAGCCTAAGTAGAACTCACTCTTCTCAAACTAACCCCACAAATTGCCTGCCAGAGATGTAAACTACATACTACATGAATGCGACCTACTTGAATGTGGCCTACATGAATGTGGCCTTCAATGAAACAGGTGTGTGTGTGTGCATGTGCCTGTATGCATATCTTTATCTCTGTGTGTGTGTGTGTGTGTGTGTGTGTGTGTCACTCTGTGTGTGTGTGTGTGTGTGTGTGTGTGTGTGTGTGTGTGTGTGGAGAGCACAGGAACACACCCTGGTCCCAGAGCCGGGCCCTGTTCTTTGTTGTCCGAGGTAGACAGGGGATGTGAATTATTGATGAGCCACCATCAGATCCATTAGGGGCTGGAGGAGGCTGGGTGCCCAGTGCTCTGTGTGGAGCTCTCATTACCATCACAGAGAGAGGGAGAGAGAGAGAGAGAAAGAGAGAGAGTGAGTGAGGGAGGGAGGGAAGGGAAAGAGAGGGATAAAGAGTGCAAAGAGAGAAGAGAAGAGAGAAAGTGAATGGGTGCGGAGAGATGGAGGGAATGATTGAGGGAGTGAAGGAGAAAATGAGAGTGGAATTGAGAAAGAGAGATGGAAGGATAGAGTGAAAGGCAGCTACATTATGCCAAGGAATAGTGAGAGTGTATCTGTGTCTCTGTTGTCATGACACAAGCCCCATGACACAAGCCCCCCCCCCCACACACACACACACACACATACACATACAGAGTCCTAGATCTGTGTCACACACTCCTACTTATGAGAGCAGATTCTACACACCCATGTGAGTGTGTGTATGTGTGTGTGTGCATGCTCTCAATCTGCTCCCCTTACCCATCCACCCTCCTCCTCCCTCCCTGTTCTCTCCATCATCCCCTCCCCTCTGTGTGCTCTGCGCCCTGCAGCTCTGCTCTTACCAGCCTCGCATTTCTCCCGCTGTGTCTTCTTTCATCCCCCTGGCTGGCTATCATTGTTTCTGAACTCTGATCTCTCTGTCTGTCTCTCTCTCTCTCTCTCTCTCTCTCTCTCTCTCTCTCCTTCTCTGTCTCTTGTTCTCTTGTTCTTGCTCTCGCTCTTGCTCGTCCTCTCTCTCTGTGTCTTTCTAGCACACACACAGTCACACAATCACACACACAGACACACTGACACCGCACACTTATTCTTGTCCTGTAACACTCTCTCTCTCTCTTGCATACACGCACCCGCACAAGCCCTCTCTCTCGACCTCCTCACTTTGTGTGTGTCTGTCTGTGTAAATACCAAGTAATAAGCACTCTGAGTACACACCATCCCCACGCTCACACGTTGTAACTAACAGCGGCCTGGGTTTACCTTTGCACCTTGTCTCTAATGCTGGACTGTGGCCAGCAAGTCCGGCTGGGCTCTCCACAAGCAAACCTAGCAGACACGATATCTGTAAACACTGGTGACTACAGGGGATGTCTTGCTAACTTACTGTAGCTTATAGACAATTTTGAGAGAGTTTGATTATTACCACAGGAGCTGTACCCACTGGGTTTCAATTTTAATTTAATCAGTTAGGTATGTTATCTTAAAATAGCGCCAGTAGTGTCAGTATTTTTATCGGTAAACCATCTGGTAAACCCTTTTTCTGCTAAACGCCAGGCCATATGGGTACTGATTGATGTACATAAAATAGGATATGAAGAACTGAGATATCAACATAGAGGTATTGAGAAATATGGTGTCTGTGTACGATCTTTCAATGTGCGAAGATTGTCATTTATCTCGGTCATGGTAGCCAAAGTGTTCAGTTATAGACAACTGATTTGAATCTCTAAAAGAAGTCCAGTTGCCCATGAACTGAACACTATGAACGTAAATGTGGTTTCATCATGTGATAGAGGTGGTGTCCAGCTAAGGTGTCTTGGTGTCTTCAGGTGTCAGGAGTGCAGTCCTCATTTCCTAGTCATGACTCAATTCTCTGGAGTTCAGTGTCTCGTGGTGCAATCTGAAGGGCATGTTAGCACCTGTGAAGTGAAGTGCCTATGGAGGTTCAGCCATTATGAATCATTGTTTTAGTTCACCTGTACACACAGAAGCATTAGAATTGGTATTTTAAGCGTTTAGGATTTATTTAGGATTACCACTTTGAGGAAACTGAAACAGGTTTAATTAGCACTAACATCTCAGAAAAAAAACAGAAAGGTGCTGTCACATGGTTTTAGGTTACGATGGTAGATTCTCATCTTGCCATATAAGCATGCATGTGATTCTTGTGTGTCTTCTGACAGTCTGAGAATATGAAATTACTGTTCTTATTTATGTGTGTGTGTGTGTGTGTGTGTGCCTTCAAATCTGTCAGAATGCTGATGATGACTGAGGCCTGTTATCTGTGAGCTGTGAGGAGTGTCATATACTGATGGTCCCATCTGCTCCAACAGAGCAAGAAGTAGAAAGAGAGAGAGCGATAGTGTGTGTGTGTGTGTGTGTGTGTGTGTGTGTGTGTGTGTGTGTGTG
>JAGFZM010000041.1:93643-104010 GCA_017657215.1 Limnothrissa miodon | reverse complement strand
TGTGTGTGTGTGTGTGTGTGTGTGTGTGTGTGTGTGTGTGGATGTGTGTCATTTTTTCCTTTTGAATCTCATGTTCAGTGTGGGTGTGAATGACATGGATGTGTTTATGTGGGTCAATGAGTATGTATGTTTTGTGTGTTTGCCTCGCTGATGTACTTACACTTGTGGATGGTTCATGGCCAAAGTCTGACAAGAAAAACTACATGCTCTGGTGTGGGAAAAAATGAAAAGGGGTCATTTATTTGAAGCTGTATTTTTGCTATTGCTATGCTCTTTGTGTGCTATGCTCTGTGTGTGTGTGTGTGTGTGTGTGTGTGTGTTATCTTATATAAAGTAACATAATATACTTTGTGTGGTCGTTCATCAAAGAAGTTAGTACAAGTAAAATAGAAAATATTTCTTTAAGGGCATAGATTTATTAATTTAGGGGATTATTATGTTTTATTACCAAACCTCCCTGATCGCTTCACGGAGAATAATTTCTCCAGTAACATGAGACCAATTGAGTGTGTTTTGCTGCAGACAGCCTATTTTTACAGATTGGTTTGATGATAATTCGTTATTTTTGTATCATTAGCAGAATTTGTATAGTATTTTTTTGGCATTCAGTTATATTTATTTTCTTCAGAGCAGCACATCCAAGTGAACACAAACACACAGACATTGTCCATCTGATCTGTAGGTAAAACTGTATGTCCCTGAATGTGTAACAAAGTTCGCCTCCAAACAAACTTTTACCTTTCTGTGACCTATCCTGCATATGAGGAGAAGAAAAAAAAAATCTGGAACAATCTGTGCAATTATGCCTTGGCTCTGCCACCCCCACCCTCCACCACCCACCACCACCATACCAGAAGAGAAGGTAACATAGGAGAATATTTTACACTGGAAACAGTAGCTGCTTGATCTGGGTGCTTTCAGTGACAAGTCTCAGCTTGCTATGTTTCAGATTGGCACCGTCCAGAGTTGCAAAACAGAGAAAAAGAGAATGATTGTAGATAGAGGGAGCAAAATAGAAAAAAGGAAGAGAGGAAGAGATGAAAAAAAGATTCACTTTTTATCAACATGCTCAGTGAACCCTTACGTTCTGAATGTTTGCACTGAAGCATTCTGTATGTTTCACAGGTACTTGTGGTGTTGGAATGAGAGAAATATGCTTAATTCAAGATAATGCCACAATAGCAACAACAATTGACAAGTCAATGTTGGATACATTCAGAATACATTTAAACAGTGTTGTGGATGGTACAGCACATTGATGGCTTACAGTGAGTTTCACAATATAGAACTCTCTCTCTCTCTCTCTCTCACACACACACACACACACACACACACACACAAACATACACACGCCTTGTATTGTATTCCGTATTGAGTGTCCACACAATGTTGTCTTTGTGTGCCATTCAACAGATGAAGGTTTGGCCAAAGCAGCTTTGTGGTTTGCCCAGGAGATTGCCTATCACATTCACAGAGTCCGTGTTTCCTTTAGAAAGAGTGTGATGCCTGGTCCTCTAAAGTTCTTTGTTTCCTCTCATTTACACTAATAATATAATACATGCTTAAAGGCGGATAAAGTCTTAAGCAACAGAACCTCAATGTACTGTGTTTTCCTAATTGTTGTCATGGTTATAGTGCAGTAAGTGCATTCTGGGATGTGACCTGTGAAGACACAGCTGACACAGCTGTGTGTGTGTGTGTGTGTGTGTGAGAGAGAGAGAAAAAGTATTAGGGAGAGCATTTACAATATAATGTATGTTTTTTCAAATAGTCAGCTACATACTTATCTAGGAAAAAGAGGGGATGTCTCAGTGAGAGAGAGAGAAAGAGAGAGCGAGAGAGAGGAGAATGTAGGAAAAGAGGATAGAGTCTTGTTGTAGAAAGGGAGAGAGAAAGAAAGCGTGTGTCTAATGTGTATGTGTGTTCTAGCTACAAACTGTACTTGGAAAAGGGGAGTAAAGTCTCAGTGCAGAGAGTAGCGGAGTACGTAATGGAAAAATCACTCCGCAAGATTAACATGAAACACAGGAAATGCTCTGAATTGGGCCTGATTGCTCTCTCTCTCTCTCTCTCTCTCTCTCTCTCTCTCTTTCTCTCTCTCTCTCTCTCTCTCTCTCTCTCTCTCTCTCTCTCTCTCTAGGGTCTGGTTTCTTGCCAAGAAGCTGTACCCTATAGAGTCTTGACAATAACCATCATCCATCATGCTCAGAGACCAGAATTCCCAAAAGACCGACATCTCTTTAATCAGGGGGGCCTTGTTGAAATTGGCACTTATAATGTTTTAATGTTTAATATATAAATATATATTAAATATATATATATATACTGTATGATGTGTGTGTGCAGGTGTGTGTGTGTGCGTGTGTGTATGTGTGTGTATGTGTGTGTGTGTTTGAAGTCTACAGTGGTGACCTATGCGACTGGGTGAAGTGAACTGGGTGCACTCAGTGGGTTAGCTGAGAGCTGTTTCTGTCCTGTCATGTTCCAGTTGTGTCTGAAGCTCACACAGGTGTGTGTGTGTGTGTGTGTGTGTGTGTGTGTGTGTGTGTGTGTGTGTGTGTGGTTCATCTGATGGAAGAGTAGAACATGGGTTAGTGACAGACATGGATAAGTCTACGAGCAATACACAATGAAAAATGTTCCTCATTTGCATTTGTGTGTCTGTGTGTCTGTGTGTGTATGGTTGAAGACTGAAATTTTATCCCTCTGAGCTTAGGGCTAAGAGATGTAAGATGTAAGATTGGCAAAATGGCTAAGGCCATGGAATCACCATATTATGAAAAGGATATATTGTCCTGTGGTCTTCCTTGCATTGGAAGAACCCCATTGTACAATGTTAATAACAATAGTTTGCATTTCCATGCAAACTAAATATACATATTTTGAAAGTTGATTATTTTTGCATTTGTTTGTTTGTTTTGATTACATGATAGATCTACTTTACCATAAGACACAACCTGGGGCTCACCTCAAACATGATTAGAACAGACTGGTAACTTGGCAACAAGTCTTTTTTTTGGAAAGGAATGTTTGCTTTTGTGCTGAACTGGTAGAGATCAAGTCCTGTCTCTAAATTTGGGTTGAAACAAGCTTTCCTGCACAACTTTCCATATATGCCCATCCAAGCTTGGCCCTTAACCCTGCAAGGGCTGGTCACCATGTTTCAAAAGAGCCCAGGGAGAGCTCTGCAGGCAAGCACCAGCATATCATCAAAAAGCCTGAGAGGTTCTTCAGCAAGAAAAAAGTGTGATGTGTTTAAATGGAGCTCAAAGTAAAGGATTTGTCCTTGTTTATGACACAACAAAAGAGAACGACAGAGTGGATGTGAATATTGAAAATGCTCATTGATGCTGACAGATGTAAAAATAATTGAATAAACAAAAAATATGGGAGCAGACTAAGAGAGTTATAGGCCATGTCCACACAAAAACGAAGCCAGGCCTAAACTGCGCTGCGCATGCGTATTGTTTGTTGGCTGTTGTTGCGTAGTTCCCTTTTCACATTGTCACAGCACCACCGGCAGGTTTTGTGTATGTTTTACATCGTTTTCACTCGTTTTGCGTACATTCATGTGGTTGCACACATTTTCTGAGCTGGCTCCATGTTTACAGAACACGTTTTGGAAATTATGTGCGTTTTGTCTTCGTGTGGACATAGCCATAGTCCATTTTTGGACATTTTCCTTGCTTGTTGTCGTTGTCATACATGAATTCATGAATTTAACTGAACTTAATTGACAAAGGCAAAGGACACGAAGAGAGTGAAGGTCTCCTCATTCCCAGACTTGCTCATTGGTGAGAGAAAAGGAGCTGCACAGTAGTGCAAGCTCAATCTGAATCAACCTGTAAAAAAGAACTCAGTTCGGGCGTGCTTGCAATGACAAAGGGCTACTGCAGAGACGTGATGGGGAACAAGGATCGGGCTGAGAGGGATGACGGAGAGAGAGTGGGAGATAAGAACGACTGATGAGAGAAAGAGTGTGTGTGAGAGAAAGGGAGAGGGATGAGGGAGATAGGCAGAGAGAGACACAGAGAGAGAGAGAGAGAGACAGAGAGAGAGAGAGACAGAGAAAGGGGAAAGATGTTCCGATGGAAAAGTCTAGAACATCCTGAGCACTACTGGATCATGAGGGCGGAGTGTAGAGCAGTGGGTCACGTCGGCAGTGTCCACCACAGAGAGAGGCCGGTCTGTGCGTTTTTGTGCATGTGTGTGTGTGTGTGTGTGTGTGTGTGTGTGTGTGTGTGTGTTTGTGTGTGAGAGAGAGAGAGAGAGTAAACATTAGTAAATAATATGTTTACAGTATGATACAGCAGGATGTTCTTAATTCTTTAATCCTTGGATGCACAACCTACCAATACCTACACTCTTACACAAGTGGGCTCAAAAATGATCCCAATTAAAATCAATGCGTTTTTGCAATGAACTGTAGTAATTCTTCAAAATCTTTAAAACGAAGAGTTATAATATTTTCATATTCCAGGTAGTCCTCATAAAACATGTTTGTGACATGAGGCAATTTGCATTTTTATTTATTTTGTCATTAATTTCAAGAAAGATGTATGACCCACCAGTTATACACTCTCTTATGAGCAGGGTCAAAAATGACCCCAATTAAAATTAATCAATTTTGAAAAAGAAAATATCTTACATTTTGGTTAAAGATGATGATTTTTATTATATTTTGGTCAAGAAAATAATAATTTAATGTTTTACATGTCCATTCTTTACTATGTGTGTATGTTTGTGTATGTGAGTCATTAGGGCGGATTTTTGTGAGTTTGTGTGTGTGACCGCGTGTTTGATTGTGAACATGTGTACAAATGTGTGTGTGTGCTTCTCTGTATAAGATATAATGTGATGAGAGAAGCAATTTCCTCACTAGTTTATATGTACAGTATCTGCATGTGTATGCACAGACATGCATGTACTTATGTGCAAATTCCCAGCTGTAAATTTGCAGGTGACACCACTGTAATTGGGCTCATCCAGAATGAAGATTAGTCCTCATATCGGCAGGAGGTTGAGAGGCTGGTGCTCTCGTGTAGTCAACACAACCTAGAGCTAAAAACTCTGTGGAGATGGTGGTGGACGTTAGGAAGCACCCCACAGTACTGCCTCCACTTACAATATCCCAACAGCCCATTGTCAAATGTGGGCTTTCTTCTGCTCATTCATCACAATCTGTTTTGGGGCAGCCACAGCTACCTAATGGGTTTGATTTTATTACAGGAAGCTATAAATATCATCACAGTTGTAAAAAATTCAAAGATTCCTAGTTTTAACCCTTCAAATGCCATAGGTAATGCCTGGCGTCATTTTTGACCCCACGTGTGAAAAAGTGGGGTACTGATACAAAAAGGGCAATAACTAAAAAAATATAAAAAATACATACATATTCAAATGGACTCATGTCTAAGACAACCTTTTTGAGGAATACATGGAAAATGAAGCAATACAAATTTAAAATCACAAAAATATTGCAAATAAATTTTTGACCCCACTTGTGCATTGTAACTTTAGGCAAAGAAAGTATTGGATTTTAATCCAAATATCAGCTGAACTTTGCCCCTTCGCTAAGGCGCAATATCGCTTGGACACACTGGAGAAAACACATGTACATGCGGCAGCCATCACGAAGAACCGTGCCAATCATAGAGAGGCTTTCTTTTTTTTACTTCTCCTAAAAAGAACAGTTGTATAAGCACCAACCCAACCCCTCCCCATCCCTCCACCCACACACACACACACACTCACACACACATTTCGACTACTTTCCCTTCTAAATCAGGGCAGGGTTTGCCCTGGTGAAAAACACCTCTGGCTAAATGACATCTGTGAAGAGATGTTGACATTCTTGCAGCAATCAACCATCAAGCCCCGACCAGACTGGTTTCATGGCTGCTACCTCACTCTTTCATCGCGGGGGCCTTATCTCCTCTCCTGTTCCCTCGTTCCTCCTCCACCTACCTGCCTGCCTGTCTTCCCACCACAACCACCAGCACTGCCACCCCTCCTCCTCCCTCTCATCTCTCGTTCTTGTGATAAAGGAGACGAAGGACGTACACAACACTGTGTGTGTATGTATGTGTCCGTAGGGGTGTGGGGTTAAAGACAGGACATAGACTTTCTGAGGGAAAGAAAAAGTGAGCGAGAGAGTCTGTGAATATGATCCATATATTTGTTTACCTGGCTGTATGCTTGTGTGTTTGTATGTTTGCTTGTGTGTTTGTACAGTATGTTTGCGTGTGTGTGTGTGTGTGTGTGAGTGCATATGAGCATGACACAGGATTTTTATTTTTAAGGTCAAAATTTGCCTAAATTTGTGTGATTTACGTTAACCTGTCAGTAACAGAAGAGTGACCAGTTCATAGAAGCTCTTTAAGGACTAAATTCAATCATACTGTGTATTGTATAGCCTGATGCCCTGAGATGGGTGAATCATCAGGTTTCCCATCATCAGTGGCCTCAGGTTTCCTAATATCATTGTGAGTGGTCATCATTGTAGTCCTCACAATAGACCATTTTTAAACCAGCACTATCTACCACATAATTCCAATGACTTTCTGTAGACTTAGTTCTTATTACAGCAAACGAACTTACTGGCAGTCTGTACATACTGTATGTAACTGAATACAGAGATTTTTTGTTTTTTTAAAACATAGATTAAAAGCCTAAAAGCACTGTTCATGACATAAATTCTGCTAGCATAATAGCTGCCAGTGCTAAAATCACTAGCCTGTTTCCGAATGAAGAAAAAATGCATTTGAACTACACACATTTGTAAAACACCTGTAGGATTACATGTAGGATTACCTTTTAATTAATACATTATAAAAAGAAATTGCTAAGAATAGTCTGGTCTGTATTGTTTCTGATAACATCTAGAGCCTTACTGCCTCAAGTTGCAGTTTTTTGCATACAAGCAGTTTTTTGCATATATAGGGTTTGGGGTTGCAGCTTTTTGCATATATAGGGTTTTTTGAAACAAGGGGTTTATTATATAGGGTGTGGGCTAGCTGTTGTTGTTGCCATGTGTGTGTTTTAGTTCTCTCTCTCTCTTTGATTCAGTTTAGATTTAGATTCAAATTTCTGGTTCAAAGGGGCTTACGGCATAACAGCTACAATTATACAAGTATTAGTGGAATCATAGTTATTTTCCCCTTTTTATGCTATGCTGTCTGCTGTCTAGGTCCATATAGATTTGCATCTTGCCTTGTGATTTTTGTGATTTTATAATTCTGAACTCTCTCTCTATTCAATCTTTGTTTTCAAAGATAAATGTGCACAACCCTACTGTATGGCTCTTAATTCCCTCCTCTTCCTCTGTGTAGAGATCTAAAACTGGACAACATCTTGCTGGATGCAGAAGGACACTGTAAGCTGGCTGACTTTGGCATGTGCAAGGAGGGCATCCTCAACGGGGTCACCACCACCACCTTCTGTGGCACCCCAGACTACATTGCACCTGAGGTAAGTGTGTGTGTGTGCGTGTGTGTGTGTGAGAGAGAAAGGGAGTGTGTGAGAGAGAGTCAGAGGCCGCCGCAGTCAAGTGTACATAGGGGAAACCCTGCGAATGTCTCCGTTGCTTCTAACAGAGCTGTAAGCTTTACCGTAGGCAAACATTCAGAAGTCTTCTGAAGTGGTTGGGGTGTAAATAAAATTCAAAAAGGCCTATTTGAATAGCTTATAGATCATACTCCTGTGGGGGCCTTTAATGTGTCCCTGTGCGTTTACATTATCGGTGCATGCTGCTCCGGATGCAGCTCAAACTTTTATGAATTCACTTTTTCATTTCAAAGAAATTAGAATTTAATAAGCAGGCCTTGATCATTTATTAGGATCTACAACAGGGGTGCCCAAACATTTTTTAACCAAGATCTACTTTTGAAATTGATGTTATGCCGAGATCTACCAAGTCAAAATACAAGGCCATATTTTTTTTATATTCTGAATGCCAACAGCCTCCACAAGCACTTCTTTTACCACTTCATTGAAACACATGCAGAAAGGAAATGCTCAATGTGTTAGTGTAGGCCTAGCCTAAATATTGATCCTTTATGAGAAACTTTCAAGGCTTGCATGATTTGGAGTCAAAACAGTTGATTTATTTTTTGGGATAAATGTTGAAAACATGCCAGTCAAAATGTCAATCCAACAAATGTATGCAATGAATGCAACCAAAACATGCATCCTAATACAAAGACCACTACTGCTTTTTTTGTAGAGCTCTACGTCACTTGTTTCAGTCTGTCTGCTTCTATCTCGCTGTGTCAACCTCAATATAGTGTTCCAGCGTACGGTGTTCTGTTTGACAGCCTCAACAAACGTCTGGAAAAAGTAGCCGACTGGAAAGTAGCCACATAACGTTAGTGTTATAGAATCTCTGATCGCAATTTTTCTAAACTTTGATAGGTCGTCCTTTTATCGGGAAAACCAGGCGGCCTACTAGGTTACACAAAACTCATTGTTTTACCAATTGTTAGAACGATAGTTTAGCCTAATTAATTACACTTAACTGAAAAGCGTGAAAAAAGGTTAGTTGCTTTTGATGTCATAATGCTGCATGAGCTTATGTGCCGGGGCTCAGCCCCGGACAGCCCCCGGCCCAATTTAACCCCTGGCTACACAAAATTTCTCGTGATCGACTGAAACTCCGCCTGGGATCGACTGGTAGACCGCGATCGACTGGTTGGGCACCCCTGATTTACAAAATATTCAGTTGTGCACTCCACAGTGCTTGACATCAAACAGGAAACATTGGTTCACAGATGCACTCTTGGCTGGACGTCCTGGTAAAGACTTACACTCGTCAAGGTTAATGCATGAGCAGAATCATACAACTCCACTGTCAGTCTATTGACTCATGAGCTAGCAAAAAGGGATGACATGAGATTTGGCTTTTTACGTCTTCCTCTCACTGGCCTTTGCATCTCCCGCCATCCTCCAATCAATACCAGACTTGCTGTTGCGAAACATCAAAGTTTTGTATTCTCAACAGCTGCAAGAATTAACATCTAAAACGATTTTATCTGGTTCTCACAATTCAGCGCCATAAGACAGCCGTCATGTCAACATGACGAGCCTCTCGAGATACGCTCACAGGCGCTCACTGGCCCCTGGCAGCAGCACTTAAAGGTCTTTATGGAGCTGTCAGATGCCGGGGAGAGAATGGAAGATGCATGGGAGTGTGTGAGGAATGGGGTCGAGGTTCACTGAGATGGAGCAATGCACTAGGAAAGGGGAGGCATGATGCTTTGACAGTGGGTGAGAAGAAACGGTTCACTCAGATGGCTGTTTTCAACATTTTGTAATGCCCAACTGATTGATGTTTCTTGTGTTTCACACGCACGCACGCACGCACACACACACACACACACATGCATGCACACACTCACACACACACACACGCACACACATTGTAATACATACATGCCTCTTTCACGCCTCCCACATGTATATTCCATATATACAAACCTACAAACACATTTGTATACAAACACACACACACACAAACACACAGATCTTGCAGGAACTGGAGTACGGGCCGTCCGTGGACTGGTGGGCCCTTGGCGTGCTGATGTACGAGATGATGGCGGGACAGCCCCCGTTTGAGGCTGACAACGAGGACGATCTGTTCGAGTCCATCCTGCATGACGATGTGCTCTACCCTGTCTGGCTCAGCAAGGAGGCCGTCAGCATCCTCAAAGCTGTGAGTCTCTCTCTCTCTTTCCCTCTCTGTCTCTCTCTCTCTCTCTCTCTTTCTCTTTTTCCTTCTCTCTCCCTCTATCAATCTATACATCTATAGTATCTTCTCAACTCTCTCTCTCTCTTTAATTTACCCTATCTTGTCTCATTCTTTGTCTCTTCCTTCATCCTCTCCTGTCCTGTGGTTTTCATGACTATCTCTGTGGTCTTTTAGTCTGGCTGCATGTAGATGGTGGATGTGGAGAGCAGGTGTATGGTACACAAAGGCTATTTGGCAGGGTGTTTGTGTGTGTGTGTGTGTGTGTGTGTGTGTGTGTGTGTGTGTGGCTGAATGTGCTTTGTTTGAATATAACCACATTCAAATCCATGTGTGTTTTCTCTGCATATGTGTGGCTTTGGTCCTGTTTGTCTGCCTGTGTGCCTGTGGTTTTTGCTGTCCTTCTGTGGCCGTGTGTGTGTGTGTGTGTGTGTGTGTGTGTGCTCAGTGATTAGTTAAGTGGAGAGATTGGCTGGAGTTCAGGTGGAGTTCACAGTGGCACTGCGGCTGCATGGCGAGAGAGGCCTGGGAGGAATTACACTTCTTGTGGGAAAAGAACAGATTGTTTGTGTTCTCTGCTCTCTCTCTCTCTCTCTCTCTCTCTCTCTCTCTCTCTCTCTCTCTC
>JAGFZM010000041.1:58947-88436 GCA_017657215.1 Limnothrissa miodon | reverse complement strand
TGTGTGTGTGTGTGTGTGTGTGTGTGTGTGTGTGTGTGTGTGTGTGTTGCACTGCAGTGGTCTTCGTTGAGTTGGACACCCTTGTCAGAATGCAAAAACCAAAATTGACTGAACCAATGATTGTAATACTAAAGGAAACAAGAAGTTTGGAAACAGATAACTGCATCCCATTGAAGAAGCATCACGGAGAGGATGCTGTGTTTGTATGTATTTGCATTTGTGTGCAGGTGTGGGTGCATTTGTGTGTGTCCGTTTGTCTGCAAAGGTATTTAGCAGCATTGCTAAATTAATAGTGAGTATTATGACAAATCATGACATAATGTCATCACAACAAATATGAATTGCCTTTTTTCTGTAACTGCCCTGCTCTTACCATTTGTAGATATTCTATAAAACCCCATGTACTTGCAAATCCCATGTTTATGTGAGCAAGTATGGTTGTGTGTGTGTGTGTGTGTGTGTGTGTGTGTGTGTGTGTGTGCGTGCGTGTTTGTTGTGAATATACTGTATAGGTTTTGTGTTTTCAACATATTATTCATCCCTACTGTATATGAATCACTATCTTCAACAATTGTTTTAGCTTTGTGTGTTTGCTGTTACTGACCTGGTCTTCAGCTGATGACATCCTAGAACTCCTACCAGAGGAGCAGTAGCAGGTGATATAATGTTGTGTGTTCATTGTACAAGACATGAAACCTAAAAATGACCACACCTTGTATAAACCTACCAACTCCTGCAGAGTAGAAGTGTTTCCTGTTGCATGTTTATGCATATGATAACAATGTATTCCTAGGGTATGATAAAATAAGTTACAATGTCCATGTGCAATATTGTGTGCGTGTGTGTGTGAGAGAGAGAGAGAAAGAGAGAGAGACTGTGTGCGTGTGTGTATGATTGCATGTGTGCCTGTGTGTATCCTTTTTTGTTGTTGTTTACGTAGTGTTCTCTGCTGTTTCTTTGTTTATTGTTTGTTTATTTTTTAATGCATGACTTTCTTGCCTCTTTTGCTTTCATTGTCTGTTGCCATTTGTTTGTGTGCCCTGCAAACAGATCCTATACATTTCACAGTTTAATCACTATACATACAGGGGATTTATTTATTTTCTGTATTTACAGAAAGATGCACCAAGTCCCATGTATCTGAATGGAGGTTTTCTTAAGCTTCCTGTTATTGTTGTCCTGTCATTTTCTTTGAGGGGTTTTAGATAAGCTCAGTTATTCCACCAGATGAAAGATCAATAGCTTTGCATTTCACAACTTGGATTTCATCCAAGTTTCCGAGTTGTCTGCCCATGACATGATTTTGACCAGTGCCTCATTCCATGGCACACTCTGTCACACTTAGACACACATTCAGTGATGTGTGTCTATGAATCGCGCCTGATCTCTGTTGAGAGTTAAAAGGTCAAAGTGTCCCATACATTACAATTAGTCCAATGTCCATTTTGTTGGCAAGAGCCATCTCTTTATGTGTCTTCCTAAGTCACACTGTCTTTCATATGTTTCTTCCTCTTGCATTCCCATTCCCCTTTTCACGTCATTGCTTGTTTCAGATGTTTTGTATCTTGCTGTAGGTATACCGGCTTCAATACTGATTTGAAGCACATCTGTCGTAAAGAAAAGAACCACATCCTCATGCTACAAAACACTGAACTCCTTTTTTCAAACAAATCAGTCCCATCAGATGTGTGTCGTCTTTTCACCACAGCAATTCCAGTGCTTCGACTCTGGCCATTGTCCTCCTTTTCTCCCTCATTAGTTTGAATACTCTGAGCAAGTTTTTATCTTTAAATTTAAAGAGCTTATTCTATATAGGAAACACTTGCAGTCTGTTGTAACGTGACTGAGAGCATAAGTTAAATATTTACATGGCAGAAGAAGTACCTCTTACATTAAGTGCAAAAACCATGTCCAAGTGTAGTATTATGGGTATGTACATACAGGAGAATTGTACATGCAAAACATGGCGCCCTTTGTGTTTTATATTACCGTGTGATGCATATGCTTATGTGTATTTAAGTTTAGGTTGTTTATGTTGATTTGTTTGTTTTGTTTTGTTCTTTTTTATTGTTGTGAAGCTATTTGTGTAAAGGTCGTCACCCAGACTTTTTTTTAATTAATGTCTGCCTTTTTTCTGTAATCCCTGATGGCTGCTCACTCAGAGAGATCAGGCCCGGGTCTGGTGTAAACCTGGGCCAGACTCATTCTCGAGTCAGCTTCTGTGTGGGACTGTAAGCATTTTACTGTGTGCCAAATGTACTGTATTCAAAAAGGATGTGAATGTGTATTGTTTGTTTTGGAACCTATTAAATACAATGATGTCAAAACAGTGTTGGGCTGTGTGTGTGTGTGTGTGTGTGTGTGTGTGTGTGTGTGTGTGTGGTGAACAGAGGTGAACTCACTTGGCCTGTTTGTCTAGTGCACACACAGCGAGGCTAGATATGACGTGTTCTAGATACTACAGTCAAGGTCTATTTTTAATATTATATACTTGCTTTCTCTGGTACTACTTTGATAAGTGCCATGAGGTTCAGACAAACCTGCTAATTATATGATTACAACTGAACTCAACTCTGGCAGACAAGCTAATCATGTAATGTGCAACTCAACAGGCCTCATGGGGTCACCATCAGAGGTCATTAAGCTCTGCAGCCGTTTAAGGTGAAATAAGCCTTACACCTGGCAGGGGCAGGTGTTACTGATTAAATAGGGATTCATGAAATTTGAGCTTTTTTGATTATTTTACAACATCCCCTGGCATACTTTTGTCTAGTTTTTTTATTGGACAAAATGGCTCGTCTAATTTTTTTTCTGATAATGTTGCACATCCTCTTGATAGTAAAAACAATGAAAGAAAATACTATTATTTCAAATTAGGCATTCTCTAGGTGTATATCATATTATCCTAAATGTCAGCAATGTAATGTTAAACTAAATTATATCCAAGGTTTCTAAAATTCAGGCCCACTCAGAGTATTGCCTGAATTGTAAACATCTGCAGACTCTCAGATGTGCAACTCTTCCCCCACATATCCCTTGTGTCAGTACTACACCCCTGTCTAGCGAGGCTCTACATGAGGGTACACTGGATGACCCTGCAAACATCAGCCTCCTTTGAGCCCTGATTCAGTTGAGGACTGGCTATGGAGTTTTCCCTAGCAGCGCAGAAATCCTAGTTGGCCTCCACATCAGAGGTGTGTTCGAGCGTCAAGGTATCCAGGAGGATTTTACCAGCCATCCTGTCTGTGTGCATGCTCTTGCCAAAGGTCTTCTGTACAGTCACGATCCATGTAGTAATTGTAAATGTTAGACATGTTAGACTGATTCTACTTGGAAAAGAATCCCACAGCAGAATGGAGAGGCTAGTGTGCAGCCTAAGTTTCAGCATCCATGTTTTTGTTAGTACTGTACTAGTGTTATAGCATCTTCCATCCCAGGACTACATTTTTTTTGCACATGCTGTTTGTTCACTGTAATGTAGCACTGGTCTGTGAAAGAGACCAATGGAAAAGGAATAGAGCAAGCAAAGTATTAGGAAATGAGTCAAAAACAATTAAAGAGAATCAGAATTTTAAAAAAAAAAGTATACTTGAATATACAAAATGTTTGTCTATAGGTCTTAGCTCTCAAGACAAACAATAAGACATGTACTATACGGAAAAGAACAGAAAATAAATAAATAAAGAACTTTATTAACCTCATAGGAGACAAAGCAATTGCCGAATGTCTTTCCCGTTGCTTCGCGTCCTAGTCAGAGTCATTAAGCCTCCATGATTGGAGTGGAGTTCTATGCTTTTACCTCAACTGCATTAAGTTGCAATTTACAGCGATGGTCCGGCCTCTGCATCTATTCATCTTTCTAAAAAACATGTCCTTGGACACCATATTTTTGTAGGCCTACCATGTTTTATCATGTAAATAAATAGCTTTTAATAGACATGTTTTCTATTTCTTAATAGAATGAAATAAGATGTCTTGCAATGACTTAACCAGAAAGTCTTTCAGAATATGCGTTTGTGCAACACATCGTTTTGGCACAGGCGAGGCGATGTCGCTTTGCGCACAACACTAAAGGGGCAACCAAGACGCGGGTTTAAGACTATAAACAAGTTGAATATAGCTTAGCCTACAGTGCGTTTATTCTGTTCTCCTTTCTAAGTTTTTTAATTCAGTTTTTGGTGTTTCGTCACCACGTACGAACCTGTGAATCTGACCAGCAAGTAAAAGTAATGACAGTAGAGCGGTGAGTCAGGGGCTGTTCACTTTGAGTGGTCGGACCAATCACAGAGCAATGATCGACCGAGTGGCTGTCACTCTAAAGGAACTCACCAATCACAAGAGCTGTGATTGATCGAGCCGCTGTCACCGGACTAGCAAGAGGCTCCCCGGCAAAATCCGTGAAGTTTCAGATCACTCAAGCTACTGAAGAAACTTTGACAACAGCTCGTCACGGCGTGTCTTATAAACTCTGGATATTACCGTGGCTTTTTAGGTGAAGGGTTGTACAATCCTCGGCAGTGTTCTGAGACTGTATAGCCTAACCTGTGGATTGTCCTTCTGTAAGGACGATCTCCTATGGACACTATATATTTAATACAGACAAAACGACGTAATACTGTTGATAAGTGTGTGTAAAATGGCTACTTATTCGTGAGTGCATGATTATCCATTGCTTTCGAGTTTCAAAAGTTCAGATTTGTTTTACACTTGTTGCGCATTATACCGGACGCACGGGAGCTAGAGGACAGCTTGTGTAGTGCTGATCTTAAAACGCAGAGATGACAGCCGAGAAGGACAAGAAACGGTGAGTTTTTTTAATCCGTGTACGTTTTTTCTTAGATACAGCTACAGAGCTTACAGGTGCAGAAGATTGTCTAAGATTTAGTTGAAAATAGGCATTTGCATTTTACTGTTTCAATACTATCATGGAAAATTTCAAATGCATAAAAACAAGAAACTGTAGCGTCGTGGACACTGACATTTAATTTTAGTAAGGTGCACACCATGTCTTGTAAGGAGGAAGGAAAGGAAATGAAGATTGAAACACTACATTTTGACCAATTAAGTAAATTGCGTATTTATTTCAAAATGTGTTAGATGTGTAGATTGAACAAAAGGAATACTTACATAAGGAATACTGTTACATAATTGGCACAATTTTATAAAGCACGATAAAAAGTAGCCTAAATCACAATTACAGCAAGTAGGCCAACGAAAAGTACTTGGTTGAAAAGAAGAGAAGACAGATAATATCAGAAATTGAAATGTTTTAATAGACAGACAAAAAGGTTAAGTTTTCTGCATTGTGTCATAAGTTGTCCAAATGTGTAGTGTGTGATTTGTGAGGAAACGCTGCGCAACAGGACAAGGTTCATAAAACTGATAAGAGTGTATTTGAGTCTAACTTGACACTGCAAAATATTATCTTTGCATGTGGTCCAATTATTTTTTGTCAAGGCCTGCTTTTTTATGGACGCCATCGTTACCCTCAGTAAAGAATGTGAACAGTTAAGAAAGAACATGATTGATGTAAGGAATCATACCTCAAGTAGCCTAGGTTAAAGTGCGAAAGATGATGGTTGAGACCGCAACACAAAAATGCTTTATTGAACGGGTAAGACTTACTGGTTTCATTGGTTTCAGTACACTCTCTGAAGTATTCATGTAATCCTGTCCCATAAATATATCATTGTGCAAATCCTACGTTTACCCACCCTTCTACCAGTTGTAAATTGGCAACTTAGTAGGCCAACTGTGAGAACCAGGTCATCTTTGTTGTATCACTTGTTCAGAAAAAGCATCTTAAATGATCAATCCCGCTCTGCCTGACCTAAATCACAGATTCAAACTTAATGTGTCCTTCATGAACACTGAAGAATCTGATCTCTCCAGAACTTTAAGATATGTATGTAAGATATAGATATATCAGACACTATAATTATTAGGCAATTTTATTTGATTAATTTACAATGGTTTGATGTAGAATGGATCACATGTTAAGTCAAAGAGGAACCCGTCCCAGGTAACCAACTTTACAACAAACATTTTACTTACTTGATCTTAAAAGAGAACATGTATGGAGATCTTTAATAGGCTTATCATTAATGTTTTACAAATAAACACTGAATAGAGGTTGTGAATGAAATAATATTGAGACCTTCTAGGCTTTTCTGAGTTGTAAGAGGGTCTCAGAGAGAGAGGGTGAAGGAGAGCAAGAGAGGGAAAGCGAGCGCCTGGTAGTCTGGTGTTGCCTCGTGACTGCTCTCCCCCCCTTAATGTGTGCTCTGTCTCTGGATGATTATCAGATGGATCCCAAATGAGCATAATGTAAACAACGACTGTATGAAGGACCCAAATGGAGGGGCCGGGATCGGTGTGATCGGAACACAGTGGTCCAGAGAGGATGTGGATGGTGACTGGGGGATATTTCCTCTTGGGTGGTTGGTGGGGCGGGGAACAGACCTCCCTGGAATAGCGCTAACTTTCATAAGAGTATTCCGCAGCCATCTTATACCTCCACTCTTTACATATAGGCCTGCATTTCTGAGAGCTGAGGAGCAGCCAGGGCATGCGTGGGGATTCTCTCTCTCTCTCTCTCTCTCTCTCTCTCTCTCTCTCTCTCTCTCATGTATGTGTATTTGTGTGTCTGTGTGTTTATGTAAGAGCAAAAGCAATGGCTAACAAACCCTGCTGTTTACTGTTGTGCGCTTAGTCAGAAGCCTGATAGAAGGAGTAATTGGAATCCTATTGTGGTGTTTACAGGAAAATTGGAACCCTATTGTGGTGTTTACAATATGGTTCCTCTTACATTCTGTATGAAGTGAGGCCTCCCACTGTTCATGTTCTCGGCATTTATTTATGCAGCGCCTCTCCTCACATGCCTGCGATTCCGAGAAGAAACATGAGAGGAAAGGGAAGACGAAACATGTGCAGCTTAATGGCATTCTATATGTTCAGGGGTCTCTATATGGTTAAAGCAAGGCTAAGCAACGTTCTGTTTTTGTCTCTCACAAGCTCCCTCTAAAGACCGCTGTATTGCATTGTATTGCACTGCATTGTATTGGATGCGGTCCGCGCTGCTGAACATTGCAAGTGCTGTATCTACCGCTATAGGCCACAGTGGCGCATTCTACTCCATTTGTTCGCTGTGTAATGACTAATTTTGGCATCCTAAACAGTATGAAACGGATTAATTAAATGAAAAATGTTGCATAGTGGGCCTTTAAGACTGACAGTAGCCTAAGATGGGAACCTACCATGGCTGAGAGTGGCAGCCCATCAGTCCACACTTCCCTTCATTTGTCCTTACACACTAGGCACAGTGTTTTATAGGTTACACCACATTATCCTGTGACTACATTTGCAGTCAGAATAGTTTACATACTTGAGAAATACTTATTTTAGTATTCTTAGCCACTCTCATAAGTACCCTGAAGAGAGAACCTGCCTCATGCAGGTTTGGAGTGACAAAAACGGCGTTGCACATAAACTCTGAGGAGCATACTGCAAACCATGTGACCTCTGACACATTTCTTCTGATTCAGGTTTGTTTTGACGCCTGTCCCCTAAAAGGTTACGTCATCTCACATTGTCCTGTCTTGTATCCCTAGGGTCAGATCGCAAGCTTTTAAGTCAAAAAGAGACACGTACATTCATGTACAAACACCCACCCACCTACCCGCGCACACAGAGTTTTTTTTATTTGCGAAGAGAAAGAGAGAAACAGAGAGGAGGGAAACGAGGCCATGCTCTGTCCGGGACCTGCCTGCTCTCAGCCAACAGTACAGTGTTCTGGCGCTACGCCTGCTAGCACTGGGCTCTGCCAGTGCGCCAGTCTTGCCAGGGCCTATGTGCAAACACTGCCACTGTTTTGCCCCCCTCTGCCCCCCTGAACGCATACCTTCCCTTCACCCATCAGGTCTGATCCTCAGTCAAACAGCTGAACTGTGGGCATGAGACCTGCTTATGGGCTGTCTAACTGTGGCCCTGCTCCTTGGTGCTTTGGCCATGGTGAATGATTGGGCTGGGTGGTGCTAACATTAGTGGAACAGGTTGAAATCTCAGAGTGTGAAGGTATTTTTCCTTGCAAACTTCTGTTGTTTTTGTTTGGCTGCACAGGACTGAAAGATCAATATTGATTTTTAATCAGAATTACAGTTTGAACTAATGCAATCAACAAGGCATCAGTTTTTTGATTATTTGTCATTATCGCCAGAAGTGATACTACTAGAACTAGCAAACAAAGGCACTCGGCAAAACCTTTGCCCTATGACAACACAACACATGAACATCAGTAAGATTTGTACTGAAGCAGTGTGATGAATGGGCATCACGGAAGACAAGCAGATGGAATGATGCTCTGTATGCCGCTGTCTCCGTTAGTGTGCTATGTACTTATCTGTTGTCATACTTACTTTAGAATTACACAGAAACACACACACACACACACACACACTTGTCTTTTATAAGAGTGATGAGAGTCGGTCGAATTGGCTTTGGTGTGGATTTAGAGGGTTTACTTACTGTTTGGATACATAATACGAGAGTTTCCAAAGATACCCAAAGTGGCTCCTCCATCTGGAGTGTCTTTCTCTACGGAAACATGAACGTTTATTGTGACAACTCCTCAGGAGAAGCCATCTCACAACCACACTCACACAGACACGTGCTCAAAACACACACACACACACATTCAAAATAGCCCCCAGGGTTAGGGAACCATGCTGGGTGTGGCACAGTTGGGTTTCAGTGTGGAATCTGTATGTCAAGTTATGGTTTCTTGATATCTTATTCTCTCCCTCTTTCTCTCTCTGTCTCTCTCTCATGATGGGATCAGAGTGGTCAACTCTGGGAGCTGTTCTACTCGGCAGGTCCCCAAGTCTGTCTTTCTCTCCTGTTCTTTCTCTCCCTCATTCTCAAGTTACCTCCACACCTCTCTCTAGGTCTGTTGTTTTATTATTCCTCGCTCTGAACACAGAGGCTTTCTTTGTGTCTGCAAAAACACAACTTTTATTTGTGTGGATTTATTTATGATGATGATAATGTTTCTGATGGTGAGGATTCATTTGAATGTTTTTCTTAGTTGTTAAGTTCTTAAATTTTTACCAGAATTCATACTAGAATTAAACCTTGAAAACTGGACTTTCACCATATTTTTCAGTCCTGAATGGAAGTTTCACTCAGCTGACAGAATGCAGCGTCCAGGTATTCCAGCTCAAGTGGAAGCCTCTGGCTTCCTTGTTCTTTGTACTGTCATCTCACTGTCCCGCTGTCCTGACATGTTAACTCTCGACCTGTTGGTTGAGCTGGCCCGGGATCAGCACCTAATCACAGATGCATTGTAATTCTCTCACTGCCCTGCACGGCTCTTAGTCAAGGCCAATCAAGTCAAATGGAGTCGAGTCACTTCAAGTGCAGCGAAGTCAGGTCAACTCCTGAGGAGAATTTAAAACTAGCCCTAAAAACTCTCCAGGTGCACTTTTCTTTTGGCAGGATCAGGGGGGCGGGGGGTGGGGGGGATGTTGCAAGAACAGCAGTTCTTATGCTTAAGCATGCTCAACACACCTTGTTAAGCATCAGTTTAGTGACTAAACACATGATGGTGAGATACTGTACAGGGCTTAAAGTATTCCTGCACCATGCCGGATCTCCGGCGTGCGGCCGTGAGGGGAAAAAAATATTTTATGCATTTTAATATTTTCGAGCCAATTTATTTCACCTACCAATCATATGAGAGGAACGCAGCTTTAACTAACGTCACTACAAATCTATCAGAAGCAGAGAAGGGCGGGTCCTTGCAATACGGTATGTTTGACACCAGCGCTGAAGCCTAGTCTAGGTGATACCTAAAAAGATCTTGGGTTTGCGAATATCCAATAAAACTTGGGCAAAGATACGTAGCCTATTCAAAAAATCTCTGAAACCACCCAATCACTCAACAAACGTTACTGAATGGTTGTAGGTTCTCCTAGCCCATAGGCAAACTAGCGTCAACTTTTTCAACTTTTGAAAGCATTAAATCACCCATCAAGAAATCAACGTCACCATCACCTTCATTCGACCGTTGTCTGGTCAGAGACTGTTCTTCGCGTTAATCTCACGCAAGTAGGCTAGTTCTGCAGTTGCAACAAGGCACTCCTTCACAAATGTGAAGCTGTCTGTTGGACATCTAAACATCGCTGAAGTGCATTTAATTTGTCTTTGCGTAGCTGGCCTTGCAACACTGCTAACTTAGTATGTTTAGTAGGCTACTGTAATGCCATTTAAGGTTGGCCTTTTCCAGTACATCCAGCGATTCTCCACACACAAGTCAAACTGGCTTGCCCATCACGAAGTAACGTTAGTAGTCTACGGTCCATTTCGCTTGAGAAACACAACATTCTCCACCTGTCTCCTCGCTATTCTAGGCGTGAACTGTAGCCTAATATGTGACTGAAATTTTGTTGTGTTTTTGCGGCCCTGATGACGTGACACTCAACTTTCGAAACACAAAAGAAATTATATATTGATTTGGGTGGGAATGAGGGCTGATATGTTTTAACGTTTTATCGTTTTATGATTAAAAATAAATTAAATTAAATAAAAAAAAAAATAAAAAAAAACCTCTGCCTTGCCTCCACGGGCCACATCAAGGCTTTGCCGGGCCAGATACCTTAAATAGCGCATTTAGTAGGCAGTTCAATGTGCTTTACAAAGATAAAAATAGTAAAAATAGTGGATAAAATAAAGTAAGAAAGGAAACAAATAAGGTTAAAAGTTACACCAAGGGTATAATTAAATATATACAAAGAGTAAAAAGTAAAAAAAAAAAAAAAGTTAAAAGAATGAAAGTTTAATAAAGGACAGAAAATAAAAATGATTTTAGAATAAGGATTTTCCCAAATTCACAAATTTGTAACCTACAAATGTGATTCTATACTCCCAGCAAAACAAAAACACTCCTGTATTACAATAGTAATTAGGAAATTCTAAATAGGACATTTTGTGACATCCAGTTGTTAATTTGGTCCAGACATTGATAGAGACATTCAAGGGGGGCAAAGTAAGAAGGTGACAAAGCAAAATAAATCTGTGTGTCATCAGCATAGCTATGATAAGAGATTGAGTTGTTCATGATGAGTTGTCCAAGTGGTAGCATGTAAAGGTTAAAAAGCAATGGTCCAAGGATTGACCCTTGGGGGACAGTACAGGTCAAGGACATAGGTGTTGAAGTACAGTTGCCCATGTACAGTTGGTGCAAGAAACTGAGAGCCCAGGGGTTATTTTTGTTATTATTATTATTGTCAATATTTGAAGTAAGTCCTTCAAATAAAATGTCTCCCAGACCCCCCCTCCAACCCCAAAAAGTTCAGGCTTAGGATTTTTTTTTTACTTTAAAGCAACACTAAAGAGTTTTTAAGACCTTAAAATATTTTTTTCTAAATCGTTTTGGTGGTCCATCAACTCATAACAGTATGAACGTTACCTTCTGCATCTGCCCTGGAGCCCTCTATTGGCTGTAACAGCACTAAACAGTTCGCCCTGTCGGGTCCAGGTTCTGTAGTCCAAGTAAAAACTACAGTCGATTGGCTTTGCGGCCAGCCATAGGTTGGAGTATATCTAGAGTTGAGCTGCCTCGACAGATATATAACGGGAGAAAACGCGGTTGTGTTTGAATTGCAATCATGCGGCAGAAGGAGAAAAGAAAAGAAGGAGATCTGAAGAAGCAAAAAAAAAAAAAAAAAACGGGAACCAGAGTGAATATTGGTCCGGCTTTCATTGTTGGTGAGAGCTGAAGGAGGCTACACATTGCTAAACGCATGGTGACCTAGCTTTGTTGCTATTGGACTTGTAAGTAATAATGGTATATCCGACAGTATTCATCATTGATTGTTTTATCTATCGATTAGCCTGTGATGGCTACAAACAGTGGATGAGTCTTTGTGTTAGCTAAGGCGCTAACGTGGGTAATGCTAGGTACGTTTCCTAGTTGTTTATAGCTTTAGCGCTTTTGAAAGCATGCCATCATCCGTAAATTGTCAACATATTTATATGTGAGACGGATATTTCATTGTGAAACTAGTGGATTTAGAAATTAAATGAAAATTGAGTACACATCCATGTTACGGTTGTAAGTGTAACGTTATGCATGCAATCTGATGGGTTAGAAGCTATCTATTTTGGCTTTAGAAACTACAGTTTTGCAGTCTGTTTAGCAAATCTTCATAATTTTTTTCCCGTTGTGGTTTCCCGTTTGTGGTTTAGCATGCATATAGTCTAATATATATATATATTATATGCATGCTAAATTATTTACGACAGCAGTAATTCCGGTTTTAACCTGTAGATGGTGCGATTTTGAAACTCTTTAGAGTTGCTTTAACCCCTGATGATACTGCAACAGAGTTCTTTTTCCCTGTCCCAGCCGGGGTGATAAACTTTTTTTTCAGCTCTGACCCTGAGCCAGATTTGTGCCAGAATTGGTTGTGAGCTGTTCAGACAAACCTCATGAGATGGTGGTAATTAATCCCCACATGACGGAGTGGAATGCGTGAGTGAATGGAAATGGAATTGCACATAGGGTGTGTACAATGTGAGTGTGTGTGTGTGTGTGTGTGTGCGCGTGCGCATGCATGCACACCAGGTGTTTAGGGCTAGAACGGGAGAAAGGTTGTTGTCACTGGGATTCCATCCTGCCTCTCTTCATGTATATCAGAGTTGATCTGGTCGATGTGAGCCTGCCTTTTCCATGCTTTAAAGCCCCATCACCTGAGCGGTCTGAGGCGCAGACGCTGCTGCTGCTGCTGCTGCTGCTGCTGCTGGTGTGGCTATAGGAGCCGTCGTGTTTGTTTGGCAGCCTGCAGGAACAAGCTGTTCCAGCGGATCAGAGATTAGGTCCCGCCACATTGTTCGCTGTTTGTGTTTAGCACCATGCCAAGAGGACAGGAAAGCATGTAAACTAACAAGGTGGAGCTGGTGGGACAGGGAAGGACCCGGGAGAGAGAGAGGGGGGAGTTTTTCAGGGACCCTGATGGGCAACTGCTTCTTTTATACCTTAGTAAGGTTTTGGTTTTGATTACCGTATAAGAAAAGTATTGGTGGTCTTAAAATCACAACAACAACAATATTATCAGTAATGATAATATGAATCTGTAACAACAACAACAACAACAATAATTATTGTAATAATGATAATCATAATAATTTTTCCATTAACAATATTGTCAAGGTGCATTACTACTAATTATTTTAGCAATAAATAACTAGTAAACAGCACTGCCTTATACACTGTATATCTATGTGATGTGAATATTGTATGTGCAGTATGAGAGAGACTATCAGACCGAGTGAGTGTAGAAGCTGGGGCAGAAGGTCATTTGGAGTTTATCGATAGAGGGATAGGACTTTGGTATCTGTTGAATGGCCACAGGTTGCACATAATGTGCTGGTTGGATCTGGATTTTTCACTCTCTATGAAACTTTTGTGTGTGTGTGAGCGTGCGTGCCCGTGTGTGTACATGTTTGTGTGTATGTCCCAGAAAGCAGGTGCCCTACTCAGATGCCAACCTCTGCATGTCCGTGCCTGTGTGTTGTTGAGCCACTTTGTGTCGAATAAAGCTTGAGAAATCAACAGAGCTTTGGTGTAACAAAAAACAGGCCTTGCAATCAGAACACCCAAGAGGTATTTCAACAGGATTATCCTGACAAGTCCCCTGCCTCGCCTCATAGTTAGTCTGAGTGACTGACTGATGAGGCTTGTCACCTGGATTGCACTTTTTAAACAAAACACGGTGTCCCTCATGACCTAGATAGATAGATTGATAGACAGATACTTTATTGATCCCCAAGGGGAAATTCAGGGTCCCAGCAGCTTAAAAATTCACACACAACACTACAGTGTACACAGGATGATAAGAAGCAGATCAACAAAACAACATGACTAGATCAACATTACTAAAAAGAACAATAGAATACCAATACTAAGGGTAGAGATGGTCCAGTATGAGGTGTGTGTCAAGTTAGTAGTGCAAATGAGTCCAGTAGTGCAACAGTGCAAGGTTAAAAGTCTAGTGACCAGCAATAATTATGTGCATATATAAAATGGGCAATAAAAAATATAAGCATAGCAATTTAACAGTTCTAGTATAAGTATATGGACAATAAGATAAAAATTAAAAAAACTAATAATATAAAAATTACAGCATCAGTGCAAGGATAAGTCATATACGGGTTCATGCATCAGTCAAGTATGAAGGTCAAGTATCAAGTTACAGTTATTGTTATTGGTCAAGTATGAAGTTACAAGTATAAGGAGGCGTTGTGCATGTGGGCTAATGTAGCCAGTAAGGTCTGTAGGGCCTAAAAAAACTAAATCTAAGTTTCCGGTTGCCGACCGACCCTGTTGATTTGCATGCGACCCAAATTATTTTATTGGACTTAATAAAATAAAATAAAATAATGTGAGACTCAAATTTATTTCACAAACTTCGGTTAAAAAGAAAAGTATGTATTTTCGGAAGTAGCCTAGGCTGATTCCGATTTTGAAATAAACAATGGCGACATCGCTGGAAATATGCGTGGTCTCAGTGAATTGCCCTTGCAAAGAGGCTTCAAAAGTTGTTAAATTTGCTTCTAAAACGTTTAATGATATACTTCAAGAAGTAAAAACGAGCAGATGCAAGTTTGTCTCAGCTAGTGGGAGAGTGGATAGGGGTGACAAGTGGACAGACATCTCTGTGGTTTCAGGCGAGCAGCTAGTCTGTGGGGACGTGTCCCTTTTTCAATTTAAATACATATCTTTTAACTGCATTCCTGACAAACCTGTGCCCTCGACCTCCAACACTAGCCATCCGTCGGCATTTGACTTGTTGTTCCATGCCCAGCAATGAAACCATTTACCACAGCCTAAAGCTGCGCAAAGCAGAAAAGATGAGTTGAGGAACGATTTGACTGCAAGCTTGGAGGACCGAGGAGTTGGTTTTTCCCGAGATTAATGCACCAACCAGGGGACGCAATTACTCACGGTGAGTGATGGCTGACTATCTAGCTAGATTAACTACATTTTTGATCTCAAACCTGACCTAATTCAATTCGCTGCGGAAGGAAATAAAATAAAAATAAATCCATGTTCCCATGGAGGAAAAAATAAAAAATAAAAATAAAATAAATTCCCTACCTACCCATGGCTAGAATTGTCAACAAATCGGAAACCAACATTTATTTTTTTTAGGCCTAGGCAGTGTCAACAATACACAGTATTGTAGAAAAAATGTCTAAGAGGGTTAAGGTGCAGATAGACTATGCAGAGAAGTCCAACTCTCCTTTTCCTTTCAGTGAAGCATTGTAGAGTTGTATGGCCCTGGGTACAAATGACTTCCTAAGTCTGTCTGTTGTGTATGTCAGGGAGCGTAGTTTCCAGCTGATCAAGCTCTTCTGCTGCATGATAGTGCTGTGGAGTGGATGACAGTCATTGTCTAGGATGTTGAGTAGCTTGTTCAGGGTCCTTTTGTCTGATACTGAAGTGATGCACTCCAGTTCAGCTCCCACAACAGAGCGAGCTTTCCTTACCAACCCGTCTAGTCGCCCAGCATCCCTCTTCTTAGTGCTTCCTCCCCAGCATGCAACAGCATAGAAGAGGACGCTGGTAACAACAGACTGGTAAAACATCCAGAGAAGCTTGCTGCTGACGTTGAAGGACCGCAGCCTCCTCAGGAAGTACAACCTGCTCTGCCCCTTCTTGTAGAGATCTCCTGCAGCTTCTGTTCCACCTTCTTCCTGTATTCCTCCTTGGCCTCTTTCAGCCTGACTTTGAGCTCCCCCTGTACGCGCCTCTGTTCTGCCTGGTTCCCCTCTCTGAACCCCATCTGAACGCAGTGTATGACCTCCTCCAGATCTCCTCCATTCTGTAGTACACTCAAGTCTGTGGACTCTCAAAGCAGTCTCTCAAAGCCTCATCTGCTCCTGGTGTCCATTTCCTGAAAGTGTGTGTGGCAAACGGTAGCCACACAGTAGCTAGACCTGTTTTCACAGAGCAAATACTCTCCCCTATGCACACACACACATATTTGTTGTTGGATGTCTGCTCTGTAGGAGCATTGCGTGGGCCCCGTGTACTTAGCAGCAAGAGGCCCTGGGGCTGTGCTTACAGACTGGCCAGACTTAACCATTAAAGATGATGCGTCTGTATATGTGTCTGCATCTGTGCTGAGGAGGTTACTTTTATAAAAACTAATTAGTTATAGTTACTAGCTACTATTTCCAATAAAGTAACTGCTTTTCTGCATTGTAAAATGTAACTAGTTCAAATGTCAAGAAGTTTCCCTACCTTTTTGAGAATAGAACTTTTAATTAAACTGTAGGCTATTTTCAACGATGTGTTTAAAAAAAACTGAATTCATATTCTTGCATGTCATGTATCAGCTTTAATATTATTTTTAGCCTACATTTTAATTTAAAGTTCTGTTGTGAGCAAAGGGATGGGGCAAATTGACTGACTTGAAAAGAGTAAAATAAATATAAAGAAAAATCAGTAAGACAGAGAGATAGACAGAAAGACAGATAGAGAGAGAGAGAGAGAGAGAGAGAGATGGTCTGAATTGCTCCCATAGAGGATATAATTTAATTAGTAATAAGAAGTAGAAGATCCAAATCAACACACCTATCCCATTACCAAACAAAGCCGTTCAAATCACTGAGTGTAATCTAGAGTTTTTGTCAGGTGTGTCCTGTGGCAGTCCTAGCTCTCTGACATACTCTACTACAGTATGTCAAAGTTGTAGCACTTAAGTGTGTGTGTGTGTGTGTGTGAGAGAGAGAGAGAGAGAGAGAAATCGAGTGAGGTGTGATGGACAGTGATTATCTGTCTGTAAAGATGTTTTGTGATTAAAAACTTGTCTTTTCAGACCCTTGGGTGGAAGTGAGAAAATGTCAACCCACCTACCTGGTGTGCTTGAGGGCGGTGGGTGCGCAATGAGAGACATGTTTAGTGCAGAATGGAATAATAAGGGCAAAAGTCAGAATTTGAATGATTTTGGAAAGTCACCTCAAAGTTTATGGCTCTGGGTGTGAGGCATGTCACGTAGACTGAAGGTTTTCTAGATTGCCTCACCACCTTGCTTCTTCGTTAACCCTTCTTAATCAGCATACACACTTTCTTTTCACCCATGTCAACTGCTGTGTGTGCAGATGACCCATTTCTCCACAGGTTATTAGGTGTGTGTGTGTGTGTGGAGGGAGTTTAGGTGTTTGGGGGTTTGTTACATTATTTGTTATATGGTTAATTGAGACTCCTGAATACTCAATGTTATGCTAAATTACAGATAATGAAGAGAGTGAATAGAGAGTGAGAGAGAAAGTGGGAGAGTGAGAGAGAACGATAGGGAGAGAGCACTTGGTAGAAAGAGAAAAACGATAGAGAGTGTCTGACTGGGGCCTAGGGCAGCTATTTTAAACGCAAGGGTAAAATGTCAGTCTTGCATCAAAATGCCGGCATTGCACACAGGCACCCTGATATCTATAAAATCCTCGACTGCAGAGGTTCAAATAAACAAATGCATACACACGCACATACACACACACATAGCCAAAGCAGTCAACACCCAAACCCTCATCTGCCGCTTGAAATAGCACTACATGCAGGTCTGGTCTTCTTGGTTGAGAGAAATTCACCTTCAGAGCACTATAGGGGACATTACTAAATAACTAAAGCAAAAGCCTGTTGTTGTTAGGCTTGTTTTTAGCAGTTAGGTGCCGTTTTGATGCCGTTACAATGCTGTCACAAACCAGAGGAGAGAGCTTATCCATTTTTTTGCCAACTGTTGACTCGAACATCTCATATAAGCCCTCAGCAGAGACACGCAGAGACACTGATAGTTGCTGCCATTGTGGAATACTGCCATTGTATTGGAAAGTCAGCGTTGACCTTGTCTGTTCTGACTGTCTGTTCTGACTTGTCTGTTCTGACTGTCTGTGCTGTTACAGGTCAGTGTGATTCTTGCAGGCCAGAGGAGAGAGCCCTGGGAGAGTGAAGGTCGGCCGTTAGCGTGCTGTCTGGTGCACTGGCAGGAATGCGTGTGCCACAGGGCTTGGATGGCACTGGAAACACTGGGCTTTTTATAGGAGCGAGGGTGCGGTGTGGGGCGGGAGGGAGGTCATGCGACATGAGGCGGTGCGGGGACGGTGCGGCTGATCGCTGACCTTTCAAGGACTCACAAGGCAGTGTGATTGTCTGGCTGGCATGTGTCAGGACCACCTGTGTGTGTGTGTGTGTGTGTGTCTGTGTGTATGAGTGTGTGTCTGTGCATGTATGTAGGCTGCTGTGTGTAGCTTTGTATTGTATATGTGCAGCATGTGTGTATTTATAAATCAGACTTAGTAATAGCATGTAGTATGGGAGGAGGTAGTAAGCATAGTAAGCAAATTCGGTCCCCGTTTCATGCCTGGGATTTTCTTATCTTGTCATGCATTGCACGCAGCTCACCTCTCGATGCTGGATTCCTGACCTGTGCATGTGAACACCTACACTATGTGCCATTACTGACTAGAGACAGGTGCCTGAAGGAACCGTCGATAACTGATGCTGTCAGTGGTCCGTGCAGGTCTTGTGATCGTGTGCTGTCACTTTGGTTTCAAGGTGACTGTTCAGCTTGCCACCCAGAACTGTGTGGGTGTGTGTGTGTGTGTGTGTATGCGTGTGGGTCTCTCTCTCTTTCTCTCT
Organism: Limnothrissa miodon; assembly: GCA_017657215.1. Lineage (NCBI taxonomy): Eukaryota > Metazoa > Chordata > Actinopteri > Clupeiformes > Clupeidae > Limnothrissa > Limnothrissa miodon. The sequence goes on along the minus strand of JAGFZM010000041.1, from coordinate 69,742 downwards.
GTCTGTGTGTGTGTGTTTTATGGATGGAGGAGAGAGGTCAGAGTATATGCGCCTGAAAGATAGAGAGGTATAGAGAGCGAGGCAGAGAGAGAGAGAGAGGGAGGGTGAAAGACAGCAAGAGAGGTGTCACCAAGAGCTAGAGAAGCTTGTTTGTCAAACCTGGAATGTCTGGCATACTAAGATGACAGGCTGAGATATTTCGCTCTACTGAGAGATGCCGAACATTCTCTGATTGATTGTAACAGTTCAGCGAGCGGTGAACATGTCCTTGTGAACCAGTGCCTTTTTTTTCCTCAGTAATGTGTTGTCAAGCCAGGCCTCCAGAAATTCACGGAAATATCTTAACCTTGTCACTAAGTTATATTCAATGTTTTTTTTTATAATTTGTTCATTATAATTATTAAGAAACTTAATGATATTGTATTAATAGTCATACAAGAGAATTCTAAATGAATATTTTTGTTTTGTATGTTAGGTCAAATGTGTAGCTGTAAATGTGAAAAGGACATTAGAGCAAATGTAATCCAACAACAGCTCAGTCAGTCTTTTGTTTTTTAACTTGTTTTTGGTGATCAGCACTTCAAAGAGAGATCACAGAGATGCATAGCACAGGGGTAGTATGGGGGGGTGTTGAGACAAACGTACTGAAGAAAGAATGCACTCATGCCCAAAGTAATCTATTCAGCCCTGATGCTTGTGCGTGTGTGTGTGTGTGTGTGTGTGTGTGTGTATGTGTAGTCAGGACCTTCTGATGTATCCCATTGATAGCTTTGATTTACTGTGTTGATTTTTTGGCCTGGTGTGACCGAGGAAGTGTGTTTCTCTGCTCTGAAGGGAGGGGACTGGGAGTCAGATGCCTTGAATGTGTTTTTTCCCCCTCTGCTCCTGCATTAGCGAAAAAGGGCCGAGGGCCTGCTGCTCTCAGTGGAACAAACCCGTTCAGCACTACTTACAAGTGCTAAATATGAACAGAAGGCATCTTATCAAACACACAGTTGGTCAAGTCTTTGGGGAAAATGTGCAAAGGTGCCGTTAAACGGTGAACGTCCTTTCTGCACTGATAAGTGTGCTGTCAAAGACTGATTGGAGAGATTGGAGAAAGGTATCCACCTTTGAAGAATGATTTACTGCTAAGATCATCAAATCCTGCCCTGTTTTTGTGAGTATGTGTCAGCCGTTAATTCTGTGTGTGTATGAGGAGTTTTTAACTGTGCAATTGGGTCTGTGAATAGCGACGTGCGTGTGTGTGTGTGGGTTTACTACACACATATTCTTATGAGTCGTAAGTCATCAAGGGAAGGATGGGGTGACAGAAACAAAGTGACAGATTGAAAGAGTGAGAGGTGAAAGATCAGAGAGTGCACTGGAGCTCCTCAGCAAGGCCCCAGAGTGCAGCGCTGCACCACCCACCCCCAAACCCCCACCCTCCTCACTTCCCTTTCCCCATCCTGATGTACCCACTGGGGCCGCTCGCTAACAATGGAGCAGACAGCCGCACACTGCTGGCACTGGTTGCATGCAAACGGCCAGACAGCAGCCCGACTTGACCCCCGCGGCCGCCCCTCCACCCCTCTGATGCCCAGTGGAGCTGTGGTCCAGTGCACCCCTCCACCTCCCCCCGTGTGAACTCACAGCTCCCGGTCAAGCCTCTCTGGCTTAGTGTAGTGCAGATGAGCTCTGGGTGACACTGACTGCACCAAAGAGACTGAGACCCTATCTGGCTGCACTGTACTGGGTGCTGCTGATGTGAACTAGCACATTTTAACGTTTATGTTGTTAAATTACATAGTCAATTGTATATAGTTCCTCAAACTGAAAAGACAAAAAAACTGAGCTGGACTGATCTTAAAATGCATTTTGTGTGTGTTTTTGTTTTGTGTGTGTGTGTGTGTGCCACGGGTGTGTGAGGTGGACGCAGTGATGTCTCAAGTGGATGGTGCATGGTTGATAAATTGTGTGCATGTCAGTGGCACTAAACTACAGTGATGTTCAAATGCCCTCTGGTGTACTAATGATAGACTAATTTGAGTGAATCAAACTGTGCTATGATATCACGTCTCATAGTGACATGCACTTGTTAAGCCAGCTGTCAGATAAGAGCTTGTGGTTAAACTAGCCCTGGGTCCTAAACTTGCCTTATCACATGACTCTTTATAATGATTTAGAATGCTCCACTGAATGCTTCACTTCAAAGGGATTTCTTTACCACTTTCCACAGTCTGCCTCTTGATAAAAGACCAATGCTACGATACTGATATTCTCAATAGGTAGCAGGAAAAGGTTGTAATATCTCCCTTTATTTCAATTTCAATTTATTTGGATAGCCTCCTTGAGATGCAACATCTCGTTTTCGAGGGGGTCCAGAATAGACAGAGAGAGACTTTAGAGAGATTCAGGAGCCAAAGAGTCCATCACTTCCATTACTCGATTGGGACTTCCACTAAAAAGACTGCGTGTTAATGTTACCCCTTACGTATCAGTCATCATTACGAGTTACCAGAACATTAGCGTTAAACCTGTTTACCTACACTAGAGGAGGAACAGATGAATTCCCTTCTGTTATTCACGAACTATCTTGTGATTGACAGGTTTAATTCTATGCCCTTTCACCCAATGACCCAATGACAGTATTTTCTCAAAGCGTGCCTGCAGCCAGCATGTCCCCATTAATGCATGTGTGTGTGTGTGTGTGTGTGTGTGTGTGTTTAGTGGTGGGGTGGGGTGGTTGTGAAGGTTAATGTGTTACACACATGGCGTGTGAGTCAGTCGGCAAGGAGACGGGGATGATGATGATGAAGAGAGCTTGGAAAGTCGGCCTGGCTGCTGACAGAATCTGGAGGCTGGCTGACTGAGCCGACGGAGCCAGGAACTTCCTGTCGACCCCTCCCGTCTGGAGACGGCCTTCGCAAACCTATGGACAAATGCAGAACGAACACTACACTTGCAGCTATGAGCTTAGAGGCCCCTGCCTGTAGAATAAACAGCGCCGCTCATCTGCACAGCAGCGCTAACGAGGTGCGAGATGAGCATCTGGCGTCATGTCCACTCGTGCCACATCCTTCCCAAAGCGACCAATCAAGAGTCACAACCCTGTCCTGCTTCCCCTCCTGAGGAGCCGTGGGCCGGCGAGGCAGGAAGATGAAGCTTCGGCAGCGGTCAAACTGTGGACTCCCTGACACAGTTCTCATCTCAGAGGCGGTCGCCATGGAAACTGGGGTTAATACCTATTTATTTTTCAACAAAATAGGACAAAGGGCGGGGGGTGTGTGAGAGAGTGTGTGTGTGAGAGGGGGTGTCTTTGTTTTGGTTTTGTTAATGTTGGCAAATGATAGACCCTATTGTGAGGAGCAAATTTGGATCTGCCTTGTTCTCCAATCTGGCGTCATCCCAAGAAGCCAACAACAATCTTCCCCTCCCGTCTTCCCCCCATGCACTCCCTGTTCCCATTTCAGATCTTGTTCAAGTGACTCTGGAGGCCTCCAAAACAACAGCGAGCACAGTAGAGAATATTGCTCTGCTTAAAACAACAGTTATAAGTGTGTTTCGCTTGGGTATTCTTTACTATTATTATACCTTAATAGAATTCAATTTCAGTTTTTTGAAGTCATTTTAAAAAGCCTGCTTTTATTAAATGTCTTTTGTGTTTGTGTGGTTTACCAGAGATACTTGAGCTAAAGTCCGACATGGCACATACGACCACAAACCACAGTAGCTGTCACAAGCAAACCATGGATGAAAATGATAACAGACTGATGGACAAAAAACACACATGCAGGAGGGTGTGAGTGGGCTAAGGTGGCATAAAATAAAATCTGGGGACCTGGGTTCGAATCCAACCCTTTCGAATCAATCATTTCCTGTTATTCTCTAAACTGTCCTATCCAATAAAAGCCATAAAAGCCACCCCCCCCCCCCCCCCCCCCAGCAAAAAAGATACATATTTGTACACATTTGTATGTCAATTAAAGCCATGTGTAAACAGTTTTGGCTAATAGAGTCATTTTAAGACTCTATTAGTGTCATGAAAATAAAATAGAAATACAAATTGTGTGTAATAACAAAACATGTAAAAGTCACATGCAGTGTGGTACCATCAGGTTCAAGTAGCTAAATGTAGTTTTTAATCTCCAGCAAACATGTAAAATTCAGAATTTGGGATTTATAATTAATTCAATTCAAGATTTGTAATTGAAATTCAATTGAATCGCCCTTTTGGCATTCTGTTTGCAATCGCAGCTCAAAATCAACAGAAATCCAACAGTCATCATCAATCCAGTTCAGAACTTCTCACAACCCTATCCTGCAGTCCATTTTCCTTTTAGCTCTATACCCCGCATGAGCTGCAAACTGATCAGAGATCAGACGCAGAGCTTTTGTGTAAGGAAGTGCATTCCTGCCCTAACTCCAGATTATTCCTGATTATTTTCTCAACATCAGTGCGGATGCTGTAAAAGCCGAAATGTAGATGTTAGAGAGAATGTGTTTGTGTTGTCTGTCTTCTTCACTGGGCTTGGGATCTAGTCGATATAATTAGATTACTTCCTTAAAGCTTTTCATCTGCTGTGGAGCGCACCAGCCCACACTCAAGGCCAATGTTATTGGTTCAGAGGTTAAAAGGTCGCTTCCTGTTTCAAAGACAGCCAATGAAGAGACAGCTTTGTAACCTAGACGCAAAAGGCACCTATGGAATTCTGAAAAGTCTTTATGATCCAACAAGATGTAATATACTAATGAAAAAGGGGACACGGTGCTTCTCACATGCCTGAGAGGCAGTGCTTTGCATTGAAACTCTGGTCATGCACTCTGAAATGTGCGGTTTGATTGTCAGCTCGTTTGCGCGTGGTCCAGACCATCGATCAAAGGATAGCTTTGTTTGTGCCGGGGCTTGTGCATTTTGGGAGTGTGTGTTCACTACCACCTGCAGGATGCTGGTCTATTTAGTGTGTGTGTGTGTGCGTGTGTGCAAGTGCCTGCACTCATGTCTGGAGCTGGTTCTGTATTGCAGCTGGGTGGGAGATGGAGATGATGTGACAGTAAGGAAGCAATCAGCGCTCTGCTACAGTATCAGACCTTATACCTTCTCAGAAAGAAACATAAATAAAAGGTGTGTGTGTGTGAGAGAGAGAGAGATAGAAAGAGCTTTTGTGTCTGTGCATGTGTGTGTGTAAGAGAGCGGTAGGAGAAGTCTGTCCTGTCTTGTACAGGGTGTGCAGCAAGTGCTGCTAGTGACAGCCTGTGGGCACTGGCTGTCAGAGCGAAACTCTCAGAGACAGGAAGTTGTCTAGCTGCGTCTTTGAGCCGTCGCATCCTCTGCCTCCCCACAGTCCCCAACACATCTGTGTAACAGCACAACGTTACAGCCAGGAGAAAGTGTTTTTGAGGAAATTAGTTTTTGAGGAAATTAAACAGTATGGTTTGAATGTAAATTTACTCCTTGCCCCCCTTTCTCTCTGTCTTTGTTGTGTGGATGTATGTTTGTGTGTGTGTGTGTGTGTGTGTGTGTGTGTGTGCGTGTGTGTGTTGCACGGATGGAGCAGTTCGGAGAGGCGCAAGGAGAAGTCTCGTGACGCGGCTCGCTGTCGGCGCAGCAAGGAGACGGAGGTGTTCTACGAGCTGGCCCACCAGCTGCCCCTGCCCCACAATGTCTCCTCCCACCTGGACAAGGCCTCCATCATGAGGCTTGCCATCAGCTACCTCCGCACCCGCAAGCTCCTGTCTGCAGGTAACACACACGCACGCACACACACACATACACACACACACACACACAAATACAAACATGTTTTTAATAGCATTTCTCCAACAGTTTCACACACACACACACACACACACACACACACACACACACAAACACACTCATAGTAGTTTTGAATTAAGTCACTGGAAGACCCTGGCATGTAACCCCCAGGACATGGTGTGGAAACAGGGTAACGATAGTTGTGGTAGACCCAAAGTACAGCCTTCACTATGAGTGTGAGCTGTTGCAATCAAGAACCCTAACTAAGATTCCAACACTCTGTTGTCCTTCCATCTATTAAGGTATTTATTGTAGCAAGAAGTGGTGAGCGAATTGGAGGGGGGAGTGAATGTATCTGAACAACTGGAGTGTGTGTGTGTGTGCGTGTGCGAGTGTGCATATGAGGTATATAATTGTTTAATAATGGCCATGATGTAGGCCAGTGTGCAGTTTTGGAACTGAGACTGATGTTCTGTGTACAACATGGATGTGGAGTATCTTGTGATGAGGCAGTGTCCAGTGCAAGAACTCAATTTTTGTGGTGTGGATTGGACATTACTAGAATATATCAAAGTTTTTTTTATATAAAGTGTATTTATAAGGAAGAGGGGGATCTTTTGTGTGTACATGTAAATGTGTAGATTTGCTTGTAGTGTGTATTGCTTCTATCTATGACACACATTCGCTTGACCACTTTGCAGACAATAAAGTTTTATCTAATCTAATCTAATCTGATAGCAAACACATTCAGGTGTGCATAGTCTATCAAGCATCAGCACACACACACACACACATACATGCATCGTTTAAAGTCTTCTCAAACATATACAGACACACACGCAAACACACACAGACACACACACAAATATTTTTCCAATAACAGCTTTCACTTGAAACACATTCAGGTGTGTTTCAAGTTTCAAAGTTCAAGTTTGACCTCACACACACACACACACACACACACGAATAAGCACTCACATAAATAAGCACAGACATAAAAGCCTACATACTCAGAATGGCATGCAAGCCCTGAAACATGCAAGCCCACATCTGTAGGTATGGTGCAAAAATAAACAAGCAAGCATACAAGTTAAAACATTCACAGTCATAAATGCAAGCAAGCACAGCCCACAGAGCTAGCCAAGCATGACCCACCAAATATCCTTGACACACACATACACACACACACACTCACTAATGCATGCTGATGATGATGTTGTCAGGGTGACATCAACCTGGTAAATTCAGTGGGGTAGTACATACACAGGCACACTCACACAAAAAAACACACACAAACTATTTTCCACACACCTTTTCACAGTCATGCACAGTCATGCAATTACCTGTTCCAGGCGCTCAATGGGAACGATAATTGTAGCTGTTCTGGATGGGGGCCTTCGCCTGCAGGTCTAAACAGGCTTTCACATCCCTAATGCCACACTGCTGGTTTCTTGTTTAGGCCTAATATCTTAATGAGGCCTAATCCAGAACTAATGACCTCCGTACAGGACCTTGGCCTTTCACTCCCTTCCTAGAACTATGTGTAATAATGGAAGTGTTCTTTTTACATTACTTAAAGGTACACAGCTTTCCATGAAAAATACTACTGGCACATTCGCAGTGTCTGCAATTCTTCCAGGACCACATTTGATTTAGAGCCCAAATTGGCATTCTTTAAAACAGTCCAAACCAAAAAAGGTAACCAAAACAAATTCTTTTTTATTTTGTATGTTTTTGTGTTTTGTTCAGTTATGACACAGCATAAAATAAAGCTGTCAGTATCCACACTTGTGGCTTTCTCTTTTTGAGCTGTATGACCCTGCGTATGTGCATGTAGGAGTATACGCATAAGGGTCTTCTGGTTGGTGCTTACGCATGCGTCACACCAGAGTGTAAAAATACACACAGCAGCGCTCGCTCCCTTCACAGATAACCAAATTCGCTGCCACACGTCTGATCTCTTTCCCTGTGGCACACACAGTTCTCCAGTATTGCTATGAGGAAGCAGTGCATGGGCTGCCTCTCAGTGTTAGTCTGGTCCAGAACATTAGTGGAGCATTATTGCATTAGTGAATATTGTTTTGGCCCATGCACTGTTTTGTTTGAGTGCAACGCTAATGAGCTTTAACAGCTTGTCACAGGTTACAATGATAAGGTGTGCCTGGGTGTGCAAAGAATATTACCCTGAGGGGGAAGACAGATACGATAAATGTTTGTGTGCAATTCATGTGTGTGTGTGAGTGTGTGTGTGTGTGTGTGTGTGTGTGTGTGTGTGAGTGAGTGACAACCTGCTATGTTGGTGAAGTTAGACAAAGAAGCCATCATTGCAAGTTAGAGAAAGTGATGATAATCGCAAAGTTTCTTGAGTGGGTGGAGTAAGATGTTGAGTGTATGTGTGTGTGTGTGTGTGTGTGCATATCCTGTGAATTATAAAATTAGAATTTTCCGGAAAGTAGACAAAGAATTGAAGTAACCCTATTGTTTCTGCCTTCCATGTGTTAGTTTGAAGAAAGATGAGAGCAGTGTCTCCACATATCATAGACATGACTTTTAACAATAGGACCTTTAGCAAGTTTAGTATAATTTATGCTTATGTATGTGTGTGTGTGCTTAAATGTTTGTGGGTTTTTTTTAGTTGACTTATTTCTTTCTTCCTGGACTTTTGCACCAGTACTGTTGATCTTCAAAAACATCTTTTTTTTTTCTTCCCTCAGTATTCAATGCCACACTTGTTGTGTGTAATAGCCGATAAGTAAATGATTTATCCCAGTAATCCTATCGGTGCAGCCAAATAGTAGAGTGACTTTCACTACTACTGGAAGTTGGAGTTGAAATAGAGGGCATGGAATATGAATTACCTTGCAATCAGTTTGCTCTAAATCTTTGAAGTATTTAACTGTGTTGTATCTCAAAAAGATTCCAGGTTATGATTAGGGTAAAAGAGAGGAGAGGTCAAGACAAGCAGGCTAGGATTTCCAAGTATTAGAGAGACACGGGATTATGTAGGGTCAAAAGGAAGTCGATACAGTGGTCAAAAGTTGAGACAAAGGCGGGGGAAGTATAGTCAGAAACAGGCAGGGATTAGCTTCGGGAGACAGAAGAAAAGAAAGATTAATATTGAAAAAGAGAGATGGTAAGAGAAAGACAGAAATGGACAGAGAGAGAGAAAGAGAGAGAGACAGAGAGAGAGAGAGAGAGAGCACAAGTCTTTGTGAGTGGAGAGATGGCTCTACAGATTGCCTTATCTGCAGTAGAGCTTTGCCGGGTGGTGCTTGCCCTTTCAGGCACAGCCAAAACATAGGGCAGCGCTGGCGCCAGGCAGCAATGACACTGGTATCCCCACCCTTCACCCATTCCCATAGTGCCCAACCACAGCCGTCCCCAGCTCCTGCTCTGCCCTAGCCTCCACCCCCCTTCACTCAAGGCACGGCCAAAGGAAAGCCGTCGTTACATAAGAGACAAACCACACCAACGGTGATGTCACCCATCGGCCCGTCCAGTTGGAATTCCTTTAATTACAGAAGCCTTCACACACACACACACACGTGCGCAAGGGCATGCGGACATGCTGGAACAGTCTTGATTTCACGGATACACTGCCAGTGTGTGCCACCTGCTGTTAAGCCATTTGTATGAGGTAGAGGATACAGGTGTTCTTGATTCCTAAGAAAATGCGATCCACTTCATCTTGATGTCCTGGCCTTTGGTTCCAGGCACTTCACTCACCCTTTCGCAGAACATTTGACACAGCTTTCAGAGAAAGTGCTCACAAACCAGATCACAAATTGTTTTGTTTAAAGAAAAAATAGTTTTTGGCTGAGTGTTTTTAAATTGTCACTATCAGAGCCTCTTGTAAACAAGATGTGTACATTTTGAATAGTTTACTTTCAATATGCTATAACCTTTTTTTGGAAATGTTTTTTAATTATATATTTCATTGTTGGTCTAAATTAAACTGTGCTGACCAAACTCTTTGGCCTGCGCGTTAACTGATTTGAAAACAGTTTGAAATGACTGCAGTGTCAAAGCAATCAAGAAAAGCTGTAATCTGACTTTCCTTATTTAGTTTCGTATCACCTCATTAGAAGCTTGTTGAGTTACTCCACTGAAGTGAAATATTTTAAAGACAAAAACAGTATTTGTTCACTATTTATTTTTTATCTAGCTTAACACTCACAAACTGGGACATATATCCAATATTAAATATAAAATGATTTTATGAGTGTACATTTTAAAGTACATGAAAATGTAAATTTCAGTGAAATGAAATGCTAAATGCATGAAAACCTACACTAGAATACAATTTGTGTATTTTGGTGTACCACACATGCACTGTAATGTTGCACTGACATGCAAATACCAAATTACAGATACTTCGCTATTGAGTTTTTCCATTTAAGCACACACACAAAAAAACTGAAATGTGCATAGCAGAGAAAATTGCCATTTATACTCGGTTAAGATCTTCTCCTCAGAGAAACATTCCAGATTCCAGTAAGACCACGGGACCTATGGGACCCAGCGTCTGTTTTGTTTTTTTCCCTGCTGATACAGAGCCAATCCCCGGGCACAGCAGGGGACAGCCGCCCTCTCTCGGGGCCTCCTCTTCAGGGATTTGGCTCCACTCCAAGCGCAGGCTCTAGAGCTGGCCCGCTGGAGAAGCCCACTGAGAGGAATGGTAGGCCTTGACCCGATCGGCCTGGTCGCTCTTTGGCCAGCGACCCTCGGCGTCCATCCCCCACCCTCCCCCGCCCCCTCCCACTTGGGCCGAGTCCAACTGCTCTATTGGGAGACTTTTCCCCTAGTTTCCTTCTTCTTCATACTCTGGAGTGCACAAGTGCGTCATATTTAAAAGACCTCTATTTTCTGGTGTGGACAACTGGAATAAAATGTCTGGTTAGGAGGAATTGGTGCTCTTATAGACATCTCCCAAAATGGAACAGGTTTCTTTTTTCAGTTGCAAGTATGATGGCTCATAAAATATTTTTATGAAGTGTGTATGTCTTTGGATGTGCATGTGTTTGAGATTGTGTGTGTGTGTGTGTGTGTGTGTGTGTG
>JAGFZM010000041.1:0-39203 GCA_017657215.1 Limnothrissa miodon | reverse complement strand
AAAGAGAGAGAGAGAGAGAGAGAGAGAGAGAGAGAGAGAGATTAGAACAAGACGTTCTGTTTATTCTGAAGTCAAAGACACAAGTCGCTAAAATAAAGACAAACAGTGTGGGAAATTAGTTTGGATTTAAAAAGCAAACTTGTATTACAGAAGCTGGAGCTGCCTCAGCAATAGCCCTTCTTCCTCCTCCTCTCTCCACTGGATCCTGGGGGATGTTTACCCAAAATGTCACTGTCTAAGGAACCTCTGCAGACACAAACTATGAAGACATCTGTCCCCGCTGCAAAGTAATCTTGGTTTTATTTATTGTCATCAAAGTAACAAGAGTGTCCCAATAAACAAGTACCAATGTCATTTTCAATGAAGCTTAAAGTAGCCATTTAACCTACACTCAACAAAAATATAAACGCTTTGTTTCTGCTCCGATTTTTCATGAGATGGACTTAAAGATCTAAAATTCAATCCAGATACACAATATTACCATTTCTCTCAAACATTGTTCATAAATCAGTCTAAATGTGTGATAGTGAGCACTTCTGCTTTGCTGAGATAATCCATCCCACCTCACACATGTGCCACATCAAGATGCTGATCTGACATCATGAGTAGTGCACAGGTGTACCTTATACTGCCCACAATAAAAGGCCACCCTGGAATGTGCAGTTTTTTGCTTTATTGGGGGTCTGGGGACTCAGAACCCATCAGTATCTGGTGTGACCACCATTTGCCTCTTGCAGTGCAACACATCTTCTTCGCATAGAGTTTATCAGATTGTCAATTGTGGCCTGTGGAATGTTGGTCCACTCCTCTTCAATGGCTGTGTGAAGCTGTTGGATATTAGTGGGAACTGGTCCACGCTGTTGTATACGCCGGTAAAGCACATCCCAAACATGCTCAACGGGTGACATGTCCGGTGAGTATGCTGGCCATGCAAGAACTAGGACATTTTCAACTTCCAAGAACTGTGTACAGATCCTTGCAACATGGGATGTGCATTATCTTGCTGAAACATGAGGTGATGTTCATGGATGTATGGCACAACAATGGGCCTCAGGATCTCCTCACGGTATCTCTGTACATTCAAAATGCCATCAATGAAATGCACCTGTGTTCTTTGTCCATAACAGATGCCTGCCCATACCATAACCCCACCACCACCATGGGCCACTCGATCCACAACATTGACATCAGCAAAGCGCTCACCCACACAACGCCACACACACTGTCTGCCATCTGCCCTGAACAATGTAAACCGAGATTCATCCGTGAAGAGAACACCTCTCCAACGTGCCAGACGCCATCGAATGTGAGCATTTGCCCACTCAAGTCTGTTACGGCGACAAGCTGGAGTCAGGTCAAGACCCCGATGAGGACGACGAGCAGAAATTGCAGAAATTGTTTGGTTATGCAAACCAATTGTTTCAGCAGCTGTCTGAGTGGCTGGCCTCAGACGATCTTGGAGGTGAACCTGCTGGATGTGGAGGTCCTGGGCTGGTGTGGTTACACGTGGTCTGTGGTTGTGAGGCCGCTTGGATGTACTGCCATATTCTCTGTAACGCCTTTGGAGACGGCTTATGGTTGAGAAATGAACATTCAATGCACGAGCAACAGATCTGGTTGACGTTCCTGCTGTCAGCATGCCAATTGCACGCTCCCTCAATGCTTGTGGCATCTGTGGCATTTTGCTGTGAGACAAAACTGCACATTCCAGAGTGGCCTTTTATTGTGGGCAGTATAAGGTACACCTGTGCACTACTCATGATGTCAAATCAGCACCTTGATGTGGCACACGTGTGAGGTGGGATGGATTATCTCAGCAAAGCAGAAGTGCTCACTATCACACATTTAGACTGATTTGTGAACAATGTTTGTGAGAAATGGTAATATTGTGTATCTGGAATGAATTTTAGATCTTTAATTCCATCTCATGAAAAATCGGAGCAGAAACAAAGGTGTTGCGTTTATATTTTAGTTGAGTGTACATACAAATGTTAAAAGTCTGTCCACACGAAGCTGTAAATGGACCTATCCGCACAAATATTCGTCCTAAAACACCTGTCGTCCACACAAAGCGAGTGAAAACGCATCTGTAAACGGCAAGATTTGAAAACGGGTCCCAGCGTGGATAAATTTGAAAATGCCGGTTAGACGTTTTCGTGTGGATGGGCTAAACGGATAATTTTTTGGGTGGATTGCATCATCGCCGTCAACGCGCCATCCCCCGTCTTAAATGCTCAAAGATTAATCACAACAAAAATGGCGGCGTACATGTTCCGCAAGACTTGTTCCGCATGACTTGTACACGCATGCGCGCTATAAGTTCTTCCTGTGCACAAGCGTTTACAGTCGTTTTCGTGTAGACGCAGATACATTCTGAGCTGGTTCCATCTTTACGCGAATCGTCTTGAAAATTACGGCTTCATGTGGACATAAAACTTTACATAACAATAACAATAGCCAATCATTACAACTATATTGGGCTTAAAGTAAACCAGCAGGGTTACATTATGCCTTCTTTGAAATTGGCTCTCGAATCAAGTATTTGTGTTTAAAGCATGTTATCAGTCTGGCTTTGTCACTAGAGGAAGCTGTATGAAATGAGATGGCTTATCAAGTCTTTCATTATAGACAGAAAATATATATATTATTGGAGATTTTTTTTTAAAAAATAGCACTGTGACTTTCGGGCAAAAAATAGATAGATGCCAGAAGCCATAGATGTGCCATTCTGCAACCGAAAATCAAAAAGATCAAAAGTAAAATGTTGATGCCCTCCGTGCAGCGCATTCTCTCCAAGGCCGTAGTGCCATTGTTAATCACAGGGCTGTGCAGCCCTCTAAAGGGTAACAGTAGGGGTCTCTCTCTCTCTCTCTCTCTCTCTCTTTCTTTCTCTCTCTCTCTCTCTGTGAGACCTGTCTTATTTAACTTATTATTTTAACTTTTCCCCCCTTTAAGGTTGGTTCAAAAATTGTGCTCTCCTTTAATAAATGTCGGAAAAAAGGAATGAAAACAAAAGACAAACAAAGGGGCCCTAGCAGAAGTAGGAAAAAAAAGACGGGAGGAACTGGCGATTCTAAAGCCACTGGCGACTTCCTCTGGTCTGTTTGAGCCCAACGCTAGTTCACAGCCATATCAAACAATCTGCTTTGCTGCAGACCTTTTAAAATTCCGGACAAAGGATGTGTCTCGTTAAGCAACTATACACACCCATGCACACATTCAAACACCCCTTTGTATACTGTTTGAAACCCCACCACTACAACCGTATATGAGCCACTGCCCCCCAAGAAACATTCACACAATATTCCCTATACACATTTACACATCTAGAAAGGATTTACATAAAGCATTAACATTATTCATCGTGCATTAGCAATATTCAATCAGGGCCACTTTTGTCAGCTGACACTGGCTTGTTAGGTTAGGCTAAGTTAGAGATGAGTATGTCTGTCTATTTTGAACCTTGCACAGTTTTATAAGTAATTTTCCAGGGCCTGTCATCACTACAACTATTTTATACACAGATTCACCAGCATTGTTAATTTCATGACCAATGGACCAACTGAAAAGTGTGTCACTGTAGCAACAGAGTAATTAGCCTTGACATTACCAATGAACACCAAGGGACACAAACACAATGTTCAGCACACAAAGTTTTGTCTAAATTTAGCTAGAACACCTAAAAGTACTATTTGTCATCAAACAACCTTTTCCATTCAGGCATTCAAGTCTGGACTTTAACCAACCCAATGTACCATTTGCTTCACTTAATTGGTTCATTACGCATTTAGTTCATTGGCCAGACTGAAAGTTGTTTACTTTCAGCTTTCTCATGATGATGATGATGATAGTGATTATATGGTGACGATGATGGTAATAAAAGACCCCCCTCTGTCCGTTTAGAAAAACGAATAAATGAATTCACCTACATTATTGGCCAGCTTGGCTTCACAGCAAGTTCTAGATTAGGACCTCAACTCAGTTCACTCGGCAAAGATGCGAGGACAGACCAATCAAATGGAGTATGTCCATCATGGGTGATTGCTTTAATAGACCCAATACACAACTCAGTGCTGTCTAGACAGTCTGCTTTCTTTTTCCTTCTGTCCATCACCAACTCTCAGGGTTCAATGGGCCACGAGTTCACTCGCTGCTTAAAAAAAGAAGAATGTTTCTAGCCTTTACACGGTCTGAGTTTGACAGAAAGAGAGAATGAGAGAGACACCGAAAGGGTGGTAGTGGTCAACAGAAGAACCAGTTTCAGATATCTGCTCTACTTTCAATTCATTCAGAGTACATCATGGTTCACCAACAGAAATACATTATCCTGAATTAAGGTCATACTGTGTATAATCCTCAGGTCAGTGTTTTATGCCAACTAGGGTGTGTACAGCTGTCATACAGTTATCCGAAATTGTTGAATGGTATAAGTTAGAAACCAAGTAACTTAAATTTCTCACATGGTCTTTTCAAATCTATCTATCCGACTTAATGACTATGTCAACAGCAACTGTTCAAACTAAAAACAGCATATTGAATGTTTTCAATAAATCAGCAATACCACCTAGTAAATCTTGTAGCAAGTTTTTTTAGAAATTAGAAATAGCAGTATACACAGATGGATCCAAGTCCTGTGTGTGTGTGTGTGTGTGTGTGTGTGTGTGTGTGTGTGTGTGTGTGTGTGTGTGTGTGTGTGTGTGTGTGTGTCAAGCCTGTGCTGCTTGGCCTGTCTAAGGAGATTTTGGAGCAGGCCACAGGCAACAAGGAGAGACGATCTTTCCTTGAAGTCTTAATGTTCTCGACTGTTTAGCCTCATTTGAGCAGTTGTGTGGGGGTTTAGGGTGTCCCGTTGCCAAGACTGGCCCTTGCTGTAAGTCAGACGTCACAGTGGCTCATTAGCACTTGTTTGTCCTCTATTAATTTTATACCTATCACTACTATCTCTGGTTCTTACACAAAATAAATGTTTGTCTTTCAGTGTGTTGTTTTTCGTTTTAATTCTATTTTCATTTCGTCTTTTCTGTTCACTCTCAAACACACACACACGCACTGCCCTGTTCATGGAGCTCTCTCATCATTGTGGCACTGTATGATTATTATGTTTCTAACAGGATGGCCTTTTAACTCCTGCCCTCGTCAGCATGTTGCCTCCACCAGCCCCCTGCTTTGGCACCCACTGAGAAGTGCTCTCGCCTCGTCCCCTTTCAACCGCCTCCAAACCTCTACTAACTCCCCAAAAGCAATTAGCATGCAGTAGCTTTCACCCAAAGCCACTCTCAGTGCAGATGCCCTGTATATATATTTTTTTTTTCTGTACGTGTGCTTTCTGCACTCTGAATCCATGACCTTAAGGGGTGGTGAGGGTTCAACCTATTTGCCAACAACAACAAGTGCACCTACGGTGACTCCCTGATAAGTTTTGTATACTTCTGTGGCACTGTGTGGGCTGTGTGGGTTGTCTGGCTTTCTTTAGAGTCCTGAATGGATGCTTGTGTTCCCAAAGCACTGCTGATCGCTGGCTCTGGAGCTTTGTGTGAAAATAAACAGAGCGACAGTAATGCCAACAGGCGCTCTGGTGAAGCCACACCAGGACACAGGCAGAATGGAGGAGGCCATGTGATCTCTCATGTAAAGGCTTGTGGTGGTCCCCCCAAGGGTATAGAGGTGGGCATCCTTCCTAGGTTAAATATCTTCACTGAATATTATATGATAACACAACACTTTGTCATTAAATTGTGAATGAAAGCTTCTGGAAGACCTTGAAACTATGGGCAGATAATGTGTCTAAAAAATGAGAAAATATATCTATTTAAAATGTTTGAAATTATTTATTAATAGGTAATACTGAACAGCCGCTAACAGTTCTCAGTTCCCTACATTGTCCTTAGAGGGCACTATTATTCATGTATTTTATGCCTGGTCATGTTTACTGTAAATAAATGTTTCTGATGTCTTTATTTATTATTCACATATTCAATTACATCTGATCTGATGTGATGTAGAATATGCAGCCTACTCAAGGAGCTAATTACAATAATTGCTATAATTTGGGTTACTTGCTCTTTCAATTGAATGTATCAAATGTATCAAAATGAGTACACTGAATCTACATGTAAGGACTCTTTACTGTAGAAAGGGTTGGCAAACCAGTTGAAACCCAGTTGCACTGGGCCTGATCTAGCTCCTCTCCACATTTGACATTACTAGCTCTTTATAAAATATGATAGTTTGTTCAAATGTTATTTTTTCCAATAACTTGTTGTCAAAAAGTATTTAACTGACTATTTCCTCATCTGTATTCAAGAGAATTTTGATAGACAAATATTGCAACCTTTGACATTATCCTGTATAGTAGCAATCTGAGAGCTTAATACTACCTCAGGATGGTTAGGTTTGTAGCCTGTGTATCAGAAGGAAATTATATATCTCAGACAGCTGTAGGGTCCTGAATTTCTAATCAGACATTATATAAGCCTGCCACCTCTGTGGTATGAGGTCTATTTAAATCATAACATCTGGAGGCCACTTTTTGGGATATGTTCTGACCTTGGAAGTACAGACTTGGCCAGCAGACCAAACAACAATATAGCAACAAGAAAACAGAACAGCAAGAGCAACAAGAAAAACATTACATAATTTGTCCTATTCAGAAATGCTCATGTACTCATGTAATGATATACTCAATGATAGTGTTATATCTTTTTTCACTGATGTGAAGAGACCCTGATCTCAGAGGATGACAGTGATCATAATACATGAATTATACATAACTTGATGTTTTTAAATTGCAATGTGCACTTTAAGTAGATGGTATTAAGTAGTTTGTAAATCACAATTACAACGATAACAACTATCTTCAGCAGAAAAAGAATGAAATCTGACAGAAAAATCATCTAATTTATTCACCAAAAAAGAAACTGCAACAGAGAGGCAAAGCAAAGCAACATTTCTGGTTTCAATATCACAACAATCTTGCCATCATCCTTTGTCTTTCTTCTGCAATGGCTCACACAAGAAACATTGACAAAAATACAGACTGGCTAACTATGTGACCAGTATCCACTAATTGTTCTCCCTGGAAGCAACACAAAGCCATTGCATAACCCCCACCAACCCACACAAGCAGGCGCACACAAACGCCCACCCACACATACATACACACACACACACACACACACAGGCCTCCCCACCTCAGGGTTTTGGCTACTGTATCAGGAAGAGGCTAAATAGAAGCGTTGGAAAGCAAGGGCTAGTCTTATTGATATAAAAACAGAGCCAGGGGGTTCGAGAGCAAGGATATCCTACAGGCACTGGCAGCAAATTTAAAAATATAACATAAGCCCAAGAGAACAAGACTTGCCGACTTGCATTGTCTATTATGACGTGTTTGGGAGTAGCAAGTGTTGCTCCACTGGTTTTCTCTACTTTCTTTGAGTCCTTAATTCTTGTGTGTTCTCAAGTTTCTTATGCTATTGGGTTACGTAAGTAACCATGCAGTATGGATGTGTGTGTGTATGTGTGTGTGTTTGTGCGTGTCTGCATACATGAGCATATGACTTTTGTGGACCTGTACATGTGAGTGTGGTGTGTATGTGTGTAGTGTGTCTGTGTGTGTGTGTGTATGTGCGGTAAATGTGCGGTCTGTGTGTGTGTGTGTATGTGCGGTAAAATACAATCTGAGATTGTGTAGGGCTCCTATATCTTGGCTAACTCTCAGTTTCCTTCTGAAAACAGAGCTTATCAGCTATCTGTTACAAGTTAGAAAAAAAAACTTTGTCCCAGTGGAAGGTATTTTGTGCCTCAGAATGGGTCAGGAACTTGAGTTTGTGTGTATGTGTGTGTGTATAAAAGAGATACGTTTGTAAGTGGACCTTCAAAAATACTTTAATAAAAATACTTTAACAAACACATTGTAATTCTATAATATTATATTGTCTGGATAATTAATGAATATGTAATGTTTTTTTGTTGTTGTTGTTCTAAAAAAAGAATACTACTAACGTCTAAGGCAGTAGTGGCGCAGGTGGTAGAGGAGCCGTTCGGTGACTGCAAGGTTGCAGGTTTGAGCCCCACTCTACCCGACCCCATCGAAGTGTCCTTGAGCAAGACACTGAACCCCAAATTGCTCCTGGTGGCAGGCTGGAGCCTTGCATGGTAATCCCCTCCACTGGTGTGTGATTGGGTGAATGCCATAACAGGCGGCGCGTGTAGACGCAGCGGCCTCTGGCTCTCCTGACCGTGCGCATCACTGTGGGATAGCTAGAAACGTAATTTTGATTCCTCTGTATGTCCAGTATATGAATTGAGAATTGACAATACATTCATCCCACTGGAAAAGATCCTCCGTACATGGTGTTTAAGTGTCTTGTTGTCTGGAGTATTTACACTTACTTTTGGAAATTAAAAGTCAACTGATCACAATTTGAACTGGGCCTTATTATGATCACCGCTAGTTTTGCCATTGCAGCGGGTTGCGCAAGTTTCCTTTCCACTTTTAACTGAACTTCGGTCAGATGTTTATAGAAAAAAATAAACAAAGATGTATGCCACTGTGTGTGTGCATGTATGCCAGTCAGTATGATATCAATGTCAAAGGGTAATGGTGCAAGTGAGAAAGAGAGAGACCAAGAAAAGTGTCAAACCCCACCAAAGCCTGGAGAAGCGAGAGAGAGAGAGAGAGAGAGAGAGAGAGAGAGAGAGAGAGAGAGAGAGAGAGAGAAAGAGAGAAAAAACAAAGAGGAAAAAACCCTTAAGTACCTGTACACCCTCATCAGGTGTACACAATTATCCGATTAGGCAAGAATTTAGCATGCCAGGCCTAGAGAAGGCTTGGAACACCATTCCAAAAACACGAGGAGAGACACAAGATAATTGCACAGGAAAGAACAGCTTGCAAGTGTATATTTTATATACAACACTTTAATTAGGCTAAACATAATTTACAAAGAGGAAAGACAAAAAGCTGACATTCAATTCATATAGGTCTGTGTAGCAGGTAGAACATGCCTGCTTGTTGTCTTCTGGCTCTTGCGTGTGCATGCGCGTGCACAGGCCTCCTGGTCAGGTATGTAATAGCCTTCTGCATGTTCCACTCTGTTTGTATTAAGTATTGTCTGATCTTTGTTGTAACACTCAGGCTGGGTGCCCAACCCCTGTTAGCTCTGAGGCATGGGCAGTGTGGTGTACCTCACCCACCTACAGGTAGTCGGCCTGCTCCCTGCTTTGGGCTGTTCACGTGGGTCGTGCTGCTGTCTTGTCCGGCCTTGTCTTATTTGATAGTTCATGTCTTGTTTTGTTTTCTTTGGAGGATTGTCCTGTCCCTATTTTTTTTCTTTTCTGTTAATCTTTCCATTGCTTTCTGTTTTGTGTAATTGTTTATTTAACAGCAGGATGGGATTCTTGAGTGTGGCCTAGTTACCTTGTGTGCTGCATGATTTGGTTAACTGAGTGCTGCTTGTGGTTGGTGTTGCATTGTGGTTTTGACTGCTCTGCCTGTTCTATGTCATGTATTAATAAATATTTCATTTTGTCAAAGTTTTGTGTCTGTTTTGGGTTAAGTAAATGTTTCCTTTTGTAAATTCTTGCCCCTTTCATAAGATGGGAACCTGTGCTTTAAAGTACCTGAAGGCTTAACGATCCCTTTAACATTCCCTGAGGCATTAGGCCGCAGGGTGGCGTAGTCCGGCTACAGTAGCTCCCCCCATCTAGCCATACCGCTCTGCTACACCAGCAAGAATGGCTAACATGGCAGCGGTATGTCAACAATATGGCCCCTTGTGAAATAGTCACCACAGAGCCCATTAGCACCCCCCGGGTCTTGTGCTGGACCAGCTGGAGTAAAAAAGTTGTCAGGCCTGTTTTTTGTCACTGGGAATAGTTCCTAGTAGTACACCCCTCTAGGTGGCAAAATCTCTTGCCTTACTCTTGTCACATTATGGTGAATTTCACTTCCATAATGGTGTAGATATGAAATTAATTATATTACTATTACAAAAGAAATGTCCATAACACTCAGTTGGCAGGGGTGTCATAGTGGGGGCATGGGCCCAGCTTGAGCATAAGGACACAGAATTTGGTGCTATGTTCCTGCCAGAAGGACAACAATAAGCAAAAGAAAATGCCTACTTTGCTTAAAGGCCCACAATGCAACATTTTTCATTTAATTAATCCGTTTCATACTGTTTAGGATGCTAAAATTAGTCATTACACGGCGAACGAACGGTGTAGAATGCGCCACCGTGGCCAATAGCGGTAGATACAGCACTTGCAATGTTCAGCAGCACGGACCGCCTGCAATAGAATGCAGTGCAATACAATGCAATACAGCGGGCTTTAGAGGGAGCTTGTGAGAGAGAAAAACAGAATGTTGCTTAGTGCCGGTTTAATACAGATCCAAAAATCAATTAAAATTATTTGGTACCACTATAAATTACAGCCCGTGTACCGTGTAAGATGTAGTAAGTATGGCGTAACAAAGTATTTATGGATAAATTGTAGAGTACTTACTTCATAGGTATACTGGAATAACACAAATTACATGAAGGCTACTGGGTAATGCTTCAGATTACAGCCAGTGAAGTACTGTGTAACAAAAAAGTATTTATGGATAAATTGTAGAGTACTTCATAGGTATACTGGAATAACACAAATTACCTGAAGGCTATTGGGTAATACTTCAAATTACAGCCAGTGACTGTGACAGTTACTGTGTAAGAAAATGTAAGTATAATAAAACTACGAGGTACTTACACTTACTATGTACGACCCGTTAATTAGAAGGTAACACACCCATGGTGCCGCTTAATTTTTCAAATAAAAACGTAAACTTGCAGTATCATCCTGTAGGTGTTGCTATGAGGCAACAAAATATTTGGCCAGATTTATTGGGAACTGGTCTTATCACTTGTATTCTGCACTCACTGGAAGTTGTGTGTTCATTTACCCTCATTCATATTTGTTAAGTTAAAAAACATGCACAATTAAATTCTTTTAATAGTACAATTCCATGTCGGGCATTGCCACAAAATGCCTTATCAGTTTTTGGCTAGGCCTCTCGTTGCCAGCTCATGTCCACGCTAGTTCTGACGCATTCCACCGTTCACTACATTTTACTGCCCGCACATCACGTGTGTTATAGTGTAGTATTATAGTGTAGTTACGGGAAACTTCTGTAATTACAGGGTACTTCGGTTTGTGGTTCATGCGAAATATTTCTAGGCTGTTCCACTTCATTTTACTGCCTGCTCGTTATTGTTATAGTATAGTTCCAGGTAATTGGAAAACTGTGTTTTCTTACACAGTAATTCACTGGCTGTAATCTGAAGTGTTACCCAGTAGCTTTCATGTAATTTGTGTTATTCCAGTATACCTATGAAGTAAGTACTTTATAATTTATCCATAAATACTTTTTGTTACGCCTTACTTACTACATCTTACTCGGTACTTCACTGGCTGTAATCTGAAGCGTTACCCAGTAGCTTTCATGTAATTTGTGTTATTCTGTGGATATTTGTGTTATTCCAGTATACCTATGAAGTAGGCCTACTCCAATTATTCATTCTTTTTTTTATTAAAATAATATAAAATAATGTTACAGTTGTCTTCAGCTGTTCTCTCTGCTTTGGTGTTTAATCTCCATTACTATTGAACATTAAGTGCAATTGAAGTATGATTTTACTCTGTTCTTTTAGAACAATTCTAAAATGAAACAGAAAATATTAAATTATGTTTTTTAATACATCTTCATACCTCTCATTTACCTCCAGCATGTCACTCTGTCCAGTAAAACCACAAAAGACTTTGTGTTTACTGCAACACTTCCGCCATCTAGTGTCTATCCAGTGGTGCTGTTCTTGTAATTTTAACATCTGCCCAAGGGTGGGGCTCGAAATGTATCAAATTTAGACAAATGACAGAAGAGAGCACAGAGGTATTGTTGCGAAATATGGAGGATTAAGAGCTATTCTATTCCCTTAAAATCACAGTCGTGAGTCTGTGTCCTATCGTGATGTAGTGGTCTATAGTCATATGATGCGGTAGCAACTGTAATGTCAACTTCGCTGAATGTGACATGGCTTACAGAAGAGCCAGAATAAACTGTGATGAGAACTGGTCGACCGTCACTTGATTAGTTTGTTATTTTTGGTTGCAGATATGTAAACATGGGCGCACAACAGGTGCCTGTTGAAGACTGTCGAACTGGCTCGCGCTGTGAGTCCAAGGGCCCCGCCCCATTACAGCCAGTGGTGACAATAGTGCAGCGTGACAAAGGGGAACATTGGCCGATCTCACCATGACCATACGACTGTCTTCATTTACACAAGTGTCGCAACTGCCTCCACCCGCACTATGCAGTGCATTCATCTCACATGTTTCTAAAGTTCTCAGATGAACATGATTCTGCAATAGCCCAACAGAGTCCGAAAAGTATCCTGCAGCTGGTGCACTATGCTTCTCCACCGGAGTTCAACTGCCAACTCTGGACCAGTGTCGCAAGATGATTTCACCAGCATCACAAACGGAACGGCCGTTACTGCGCTTAAATGCGTGGTTGTCGGCGATGGCGCGGTGGGAAAAACCTGCTTGTTGATGAGTTATGCAAATGATGCGTTTCCAGAGGAATATGTACCTACTGTTTTTGATCATTACGCAGGTAGGAAGTTATTATTTGTCTCTGGATTGTGATTCACAAAATCAATTGGCCTATAGGCCTACTATTTGTCAAAAACATATTTTTTTTCAAGAGAGTTAACGAATCAAGATGATGGCCTCTACTTGCTCTACCCACGACGTTCTGGTTTGGGTGTTTTTGTCTTCAGAGCTCTTAACACAGTCTTTTTTACTTCTACAGTGAGCATCAATGTTGGGGGAAAACAGTATTTATTGGGTCTGTATGACACAGCTGGACAGGTAAAATTAACCTTTATCAGAAAGCTTTCAGCATATGACAAGGTCATTTGAAATGTGTTTCTTATTTTGCAGAATTTGGAGGTGACGCTTGGTGTCAGCTTGAAGACTGAAAATATGTGTGAAACTCAAAGTTCCTTATTTGGGTCTGATTATTGCTGTGCTCATAGTAGTTTCTGTCTTGTATTGGCATAGCATTGTGTGGTGTGCAGTAGTGGGGTGGGTGTGTTCAAGCATGGAGAAATGGAGAAGTGTCTGATTTAGAAACCATGTATGTAGCCGTCCCCAGCATTAGTTTCCCCCAAAATGTGTTCTTTTTCTCATCTCTATTTGTTTTTGGTCTAAGCATGATAGGCCTACTTTGATCGAGTGAGAAAAATGTAGTCTTTGCATTTGCATCCCAATTCTAAACTGCAATAGCACACAGTGAACACATTGAGAACACACAATGAGAATCATACACAGTAGGCTGTAGGCAGTAGGCTTCCTCCTACAGGGAGGGGAGCAGTGAGGAGGCTTGCTCAAGAGGACTTCAGTCCTGGTCTGGTGACCAACTCTGCAAAGAGGCCACAGAGCTTCATGTGTTTCAGTGACCTAGGAACTTTTGTGCTCACAAGAAATTCTGCCATTTTTGTCACTCAGTAGTGGGCACTACACCCCACATAAGTGACTGCATGCTTATTGGATGCACTTTAACGCCTACTCGTTAACCTTAATCTACTGCACTTGTTTAGCAAAAAAAAAAAACAAGCCCTGAGTGGGGTGGGGTCACTGAGACCAAAATGGCTTGTGGGCTATAAACCCAAACTATGTTTACACCAAGTTTTAAATGGCTTTATGTTAGGACTATCACTATCAGCTGAGTATGCCCTGTAGATGGAGAACAATCAAGTTTACTCTTTACACCTGCAAATCAATCATGGCTCATACTTGACAGACATGTGTTGACTCATAACTGTAGCGAGTGCCAGCAGATGAGAGCATGGAAAAGGGTGATAATTAAGTTTTATTTTATTGCAGTGCTTGGCTTCAGTGTTATTTTTAGTGAAGAGATTTGCATAATGATTAAGACAGACACAGATCCTGATCTTGTTTTATGTGTACAGTATACTGTACAGCCGTGCTATCTGCAGGATCTAATTCCTTGGATGTTCTCTCTGTAGCTTAATATTTCAAACTGTTCTGTCCCTCACTAAACCTATGTTTTGGAAACAAAACCTGTACAGGGTTGACTGCGTGTATGGCAGTTTTACTCAAACTACTGTGGCTTACGTTGAACTGTTTTATACAATGTATTTTATTAGAAATCTTGAGATGGAAAAGCACATTTGAATGGAATTAGTATTAATTAAAAAAAATACAAGCTATGTTCAAAATGACAAAATTAAATTTTTGCTAAGAGAATATACTGTTTGTGTAAATAGGCATTATGTTTGTGTGCTTTTCCCCATTTATTAAAACACCCTGGACATACTTGTTAGACTATAAGCCTAGGTAGCATTGTTTTTATGTACAAGATCTGTATTAGATCTTCTCGCATAATCATAGTGTCTTCTGTTTGACAGGAAGACTATGACCGCCTGCGCCCTTTGTCCTACCCAATGACAGACATCTTCCTCATCTGCTTCTCTGTGGTAAATCCAGCCAGCTTCCACAATACTTGGCTACAGTGGGTGCCAGAACTGGAGGAACATGCACCAGGGGTTCCCTTCCTCCTCATTGGAACACAGGTGAACCTCCAACGGGGCAAGTTACTGCATCCATTGTAATCCATTTCAAACAACAAATGTAAATGAGTAATACTCATCTCATTATTCTTTCATTCTAAACTTACACTAGCCTTTCATCAGACACAATTGCTGTGTCACACAGATGTAGTTCCTTTGCAGTTAAAGGCCCTCAATGTAACATTTTTCGTTTAATTAATCCGTTTCATACTGTTTAGGATGCTAAAATGAGTCATTACACGGCGAACGAACAGTGTAGAATGCGCCACCGTGGCCTATAGCGGTAGATACAGCACTTGCAATGTACAGCAGCGCGGACTGCCTCCAATAGAATGCAGTGCAATACAATGCAATACAGCGGTCTTTAGAGGGAGCTTGTGAGAGAAAAAAACAGATCGTTGCTTAGCCCTTCTTTAACTCTCTACAGTAATGTGTTCAATCTTAGTATTACTATAATTACTATAGTATAATATTAGTCTCTCACTTCCTTGATCAGATTGACCTGCGTGACGACATGAATACCATCGCCAGGCTAAACGGCATAAAGGAAAGAGCCATAACGGCAGAACAGGGTCACAAGCTGGCCAGAGAGGTATTGTGATATATCCTCAGTTGCCCTTCTGAATTGTAGTGAATACATTGGAAATAAGAAGTTGAAATTGTAAGGTGCATGGTTTTAGTTTAGTGCCGTTAGCAACAAAGAAGTAAGGAAACATATACCGATTTTTATCACAGGGATATAGTACATAGAACTGTTGTACAATGACCAGCACATACAACTTCACACCTCCTGTTGTCATTTCATGCAAGTGGTCTCATGTACTGTACCTGTCCCTCAGGTAGGGGCTCGCTGTTATGCCGAGTGCTCAGCACTGACCCAGCAGGGCTTGAAGGCAGTGTTTGATGAGGCCATCATCACCATCCTGACTCCAAAGAAGAGAAAGAGGAGGGGTCTGAGGAAAGGGCTGTGGCCTGGCTGCCTTCAGTGCTGCCCCATTACATGACCCAATGGACCACTGTAAGATGGGTCTCTAGAACCGCACGCTCCAACTTTGTCAACTCGTGTGACTGGTTTAGACGGCCGTTGCCTCGTCAAAAGATTACTATGTCCGTTTCATTTTTCTCAATGAGACCACACAGTCCAATGATACAGTAGCATGGAAAAGTCTGAAACTACACTCACAAGCCAGAACTCTGATGGCCCTGCTGATGCAAATGACAGACTGAAGAGGATAAGGAGTCAAGAAGCATTAAGACACACACATACACACAAAAGCACACTCACAGTAACATACAAAAACATCCTCACAATAGCACAATTACAGCTGAATAACAGATTGGCTTTGAACACACAATTAATTCGTTTTTATTTATTCATTTTTAATAAGTGTTCATGTGGGATTACACTCTGTATTTTGTTTGTCATTGGACTTTTAATGGGCCATTCACATTTTGAGAAAAATCATTTTCACACAGTTTTTCTATGGGATGTTGAACAGCCCCTGATAAACAAAACAGATTTTGAACACAGTAATCACAGATACAACATGTAATTTGTCAGCACTACTTATGACTGTTCCCCCATGCTGTTTTAAATAAACTACCACATGGAAAAACATGCCTTTACACCTTTATGTTTTCCATTATGTCTATGCTTCTTCAAATAGTAGCAAATATAAAGGCCACTGCACTGTATTTACACTGATATCTAATCAGGTAAAGACTGCAATACTCTCTAATTAGTGAAAACACACTGTACTTGCTCAATAAATAATGTTTGCTGTTGTACTAAGTCTACTATATCCAGTGTTGGGCAGTAGCTTCACTACAAGTATCAAAGCAACTAGATAACTACATTTTTGAGTAGCGTGACTGTAGTGAAGCTACATTCTGAATCTGATAGCTTTTCAGTAGCCATGTTGTATGGTTGCTTTCCTTAAAGCTACATTTTCAGAGCATCAGATTACAGCAGCAGATCTCCTATCAAGGCTGCACATGGAAAATCAATTCCTGGCAATAATGTGATGCATGTGATGAGTCAGTGATACCGTAATAAAAAAATGTCCACAATGTACAGTCACATTACAGTAAACAGTCATATATATCAGCATCAGTTTCTATTGTAGAGCTTTTGAGAGAGGTGTTCGTTTCATCAATAACAGAATCTTAGAAGGTTGGATCATTTATTACTATAGGCCTTTTTGTACATTAAAAAGTATCTCACATGTAGTTACACTAATGTCATTTTTTTTACAATTGGTCTTCAGGTAGCTTTGGTGTAGTGAAGCTTCATCTGATGTGGAGTAACTGGTTAACTGCATTTTCTGAGTAGCTTACCCAACACACCTATATGCTTTGCTATTATTCTCCTCCTTGTCCATTCTCCTTACTCTTTACTCTTTTAATTTCATGAGACTGACCTTACAGTAAACAAGCCATAGCCTCTCCCTGCCTGTCATTTGTGCCATTTGTATTCCTTTTGTTACAAAACAAGTAATCTCTTACAGGCACCAAGCTTGCTCTTGTGGTACAGGCTGGGTTCTGTGCAAAGACTGGACAGAGATAGTAACCATTGTTAAAAGAACGGAATAAGAAACATTGCTTTGTGCAGTGAAATATGGTGGCTAGCATACAATGTACAGTACGGAGCATGTTGAATTGTAGTGTTTGTCTTTGGTCAAACCAAATTCAACTAAATAACAAAACTATGATCTCTTGTTCCTTAAGTAAGCAATATCCTTATGGTTCAAGGCCACTTTGTCTGCAGAAAGAAGAACCAGAATATCTGATAGAATAGCCAAAACAAAGCTGAATGAACACATCAGTAAACTGAGGAGGGATATCCAGCAATGCTGAAGTCTTCCCACTTGCTTTGAAGCATGAATTAAATGACACAACATCAGATCTACTCATTGCTGACAGCAATTGCTGACAGCAATGATAAACAAATGCATTTTGAGCTTTGTCTTGATCCTCTCAAACATAACTACAAAAGCATATTTTTTTGAACAGGGACTAGTTCCTTCCCCAATTTTCTGTTGTATTAAGATATAATTACAATGAACAACTGCATCAACAAGTTCACATGGTATTTATTTTAATGGTAGCAGTTTAGGCTGTTTTTTTTTTTTATTTCATTTAAAACTCTGTCCAACCAATGTCCTCCAAAATCAGTTTCATTTTCAAAAGCACTAACACTTCTCAACCAATCATTAAAGCTGCTAATATCTCGGGACCTCTAACATATTAAAGCCTTATTTGATGACATTGACAAGGGGAATAGTTCTGTAATTAATATAAAATGAAACAATATTAGTGCCCATCAGTGAGTAGTATCGTAGTAGAATGGAAGTTTGAATAGTGTCTCCAGTCTCCATATTTTTTGAAAGTATTCAGAGAGTATTTAGATGCATTCATGGCAATGTGAGTTGAACAATTCTGATGTCTGAGTTATTGTAGGGTCTCTGTGTTATAGTAGGGTCTCAGTGTATTGTAGGGTCTCTGTTAATGATTTACCCAAAACAAAATTTGATTGACATAGTGTCATTTGGGCACAAGGGGCGCAATAAAGTCTATTTTGACTGTAATTTTTCAGCAGACCTAGGCATTTTACGGCCTGGGGGCCACATGCGGCCCTTTGGGCATCCCTGTCCAGCCCACAGTATGCCAGGTATAAATACACATCAAGTGTTTATGATGTATGCAATACAACTATAATGCTTTTGCATCTGTCTGTACCGTAAATAGTGAATTGACCTGAATATTTAGTTTGATTACATACTTAGTTACAAAATGATTTGCAGATCCTGTCTGACAAAAGGCCATCACACAACTTTTTTGCATGCTGAATCATTATTCTACCTGAAATCAATGACTCAGTCGTCAAATGGGAAGTGTCCTTGAACAGTATCCAAGCAAAACTTGAGTGCATATGTGTGGATGTGCAGCATGTTTCTGCAAGCGTGTATTGTGGCATACAATGTCAAAGCAATCACACTCCTGCATTTTTTCAGGAAATGAAGTCTAGTAATTCCCACCAATTTGCCGACATATTGAGCTCATGTAAAGTGTGTAATTACAGCAGTATGGTGAAAATATCCTGAATATTTTGTAGACATATTTTTATTTTATTGTAGTATTACATAAATGCTAGAGAGAAGTAGAGAAAAAAAAACTATAAGAAATTACATCCATTTCACATATGATAAATTACATACTTCTGAAATTAAAATGTCCTAATAATAAACTAATAAATTAGGTTATTATTTTGACAACAACATTATCTAAAACATATGCAAGAAAAAAAGTATGTAGCAATAATTAATTTAAAAGTTAGTTGAGTAAATTAACAGTATATAAAATAAACAGTACAACCACTTAATGTATGCTCTTGTAAACTGTAAAGTTAAGTAAACAGGGGAGTAATAGAGCAACTTGAAGCGTGTGTGTGCGCACAGGTTTTGATTCATTGTCAGTGCAGTATGAGCAGGGATAGGAGCAACACACAGAGGATCAGGGCATTCTGATGAGTGGCATCTCCTCCATTTATGGGCGCTGGGAACAGAGCAATGCAAGATAATTTTTTATCAATTTAACAATGACAAACAACTGTTGCCAAAAATAAAAGAGGGAAGTGAACTATGGTGGGGCAAAATGTGTTCTGTAAAGTACGAAGATTGTGATTGGTAGCGCTATATAAATATTTAATAGTGAATTTATAAATCTGCCTTTTTCTAAACAGGTCAGTTTAGCAAGATGCTGGATTCTGTAGTAACTTTTAATGAAGATTAAATTTAGCATTTTGCATTTAGCATTTTGTCTTAAATTTATGTAATGATTCTCAAACCCCGTCATGATGAATATTAGCATCAAGTGTAAACTGGATACTATTTGAATGTTGTAGTTAGTTGTCTATGTTTTCTGTGTTATGTGAAACGGGCCTCAAATGTGGTGATAATGAGAAATGGGAAGATGCAATTCTGGGATGGGAGAGACAGACTCACAGATAATGCAAAACTGAATAGAAATTTGTCAATGAGACTTCTAGCATGTTAATGCCCTAGAAAAAAGAGCTGGGAAAAAAACTACAAAGCAGCAGGTAATATGGTACGTTATCATTCAATACGCTGCCCTATTGGTCATAGAGAAATAAACAGTTCATAGTGTTTATAGCCTCAAAATAAATGAAGGTCTAGAAGGTCTTCCTACCTGGCCCTGCTGTGGCGTTGGTCGTGGCAGTTGTGACACTATTGGTAGCATTAGCCAAAGGTGTGGCAGTAGCCGTGACAATCGTGTCAACAGTTTTTCCTCCTGTCAACCCCAGACCCAGTGTGTTGAGGTCAGACTGAAATTGTTCAGCGATCCATGACCGGATGATAGAGTTGTTCTCAAAGGTCTTCAGGTCGTTAATGTTGACTGAGCCGAGAAGGCCTTGGACATCACTCACACTGAGTTGCTGAAATTTTACAGAACATGTAACGTGGTTTGAAACCATATTTGATAACTGTAATGTCCTGATACTTTGCTCTACCATCTCAACCTCAGGAGTAACAGTATCAATGATGTCATTAATAAACAAGTCAAGCTAAATCACACGCAAGTGGGTTACCTTGATAACGTCAAGGTTGAGGCTAAAGAATGTGGTGATGTCCATGCTAACATTATCCAATGCCAGGCTACGGATGTCTGCCAGGGAAGCTCCACCTGTGGGAGAGAATCAATATGTTTGTCCTCAGAGCCACAAATCATACGTTTACTCAGAGCACACTAAATGTACACTTTTCCTTTTCCTATCCTATACTCTGTGTAAGAGTACAAAAATATGGCTTCTATACAGGTTAACATGTTTCTTTAGTACAACTTAGTATTTAATTATTATTAATTGTTAATATTAATATTATTATATGGCTCTCCGGAATGCTCCAGGAGGTTCTGTTCCTATTGTATTATCACGACTGGGAAAGTACAATGAATGGTGTAAATGTATATTTTTGCCTCAGATTTACACAAAGTACTTAAATCAAAATACATAATAAACTGTAGCACTTGAAGCAGTAAACCATCTTAAATAAAGGGCTATATACATACAAATAATATAAAAAAATACATTAAATCAATATGTGCATATTTATTAATCAGTTAAAAGGCATAGGCTTTAGTTGGACCCGTATATTACTATGGAACCAAGGAAGGACTGCTGAGCTGGCTGCCCCCTGCATAGGCATGCATGCTTACCCAGGTATGGGCTTATGAGGTTGTAGTATGAGGAAGTGGCTCTGGTGCTTCTTTGTAGTCTCACAGATTTGAAGGAGATCTTGGCAACGTTGAAGAGGATAGACTTCTGCTGGCTGGAGCAGGAGCTCAGGTCCACAGTGTCTGCATTCCTGTGTGCGTGGGGTTGGGAGGGGTGGGGGATGAGGTGTTGATAGAAGGGAGAGAGAGCAAGCCATGTAAAGGACACTGGGAGACATGTACACGCGAGGCTATGGTAGATTATGGTCAGTGGTTGTTAAGCCGGTGCACTAAGAATAAACTAGGAAAAAAGTAAAGGGGATTCCATGCTGATATGTGACATCCTAACCACTGAATTGGAAAATTAAATCACAAATACACGTGATTTCTGTGAGCTCTACCCTGCTCTAAGTGGATAGTTAGTAGTATAATTCTAGTGAGAACCAGGTGAGAAATATGTGATAGCCAATTAACATCCATGTTGTAAATGGCAGTATGATTATGTTTATATATAAGCACTAATCGTTGGGGACATAGACAAGTCTATCAGGCCTCCACCCACTACTATCATCCTGCATAAAGATCATCCCTCAGAAATAAAGTGAATACTCACTTTAGGCTATCTGATGCAATGCCACTTAGCACACTGGCATCCAGGGAGCAGAGGTTGGAGCCAATGATGTTGATCTCGTTGCTGCCAAGAGTGTGGCTGCCTACACTCAGGTACTTCATAATGATTGCTTTATTCTGAAAACAAAACACAGGATTGAGAAAGAGTAAGTGAGTATGCGTACAAGTTGGAAGAAGAAAGTTACAAAACTCATATAAGCTCACTCACAGGCCATTTATAACAATATTGTACATAAATAAACAAACTGCTATACAAAATGTGAAAACACACACACACACACACACACACTCATAAGCAATTGAGTTTTACCCATACGCAGAGTTATTTTGCATACGCCTTCCATGTATCTCCAGAGGTACCCGTACCCCAGTTTGACAACCACTGATTTAAAGAGTAGATACTGTATATTATTTTACACTGACAATTCAAAAGTCCTTGACCTTGCCATTAACACAGGACAAAGGGTTCCTCTAAAAGTTAAGAACTACAGAACATCAGTTTAACAAGGACACTTCTGGTCCTGTAAATCCACAAGATGTTTCCTTATTAAACTGATCTCTGCTGCTTCACACACACAGTATTTTGGGCCAACACTTTCTGCCGCCCTGATCTCCTGGATATACAACCCTCCCTACAGTATCTTCTTCATCTCAACAGTCTAAGGCATTCCAATTTCCAGACCTGGGTGGCATTCCACACTCCATCGTTTGAGTTCATTAGCGCTGCCAGTGTGTCGATCACTGTGATGTTCCATTTGCTGATGTCATCAGTGGTGGCCACACAGGCCGTGGAGCCCAGGAGACTGAGCACAGAGTCTTGGATGCCTCCAGGATATGCCTGTTAAGACAAGAAAAGGCAAGACAGGCGTCAGAAGTTAAGACTATTATATTATGAACTATACACTACACTATGACATTATAAGCAGAAGTACATAAGAATATTAATGTTAGCAAGTGTGGCATGTCAGCCTACAAATATCTGCACCATATTTATTCTAGAGTTTTAAAATGATTATCAAACTATTTTAGGCTGCTACAATGACAATAACGGCAGATTAAATACTCTACTATCCATCCCACAGATTTACCTTATTCAACTTGGCCAGAATAATGGTCTGGAAATCTTTGTCATCCACCTTCTCTGTAACTGTGGCCAGGTTACTCTTAAGGACATCCACTTCCAGGCAGAGGTCAAACTGAACAGCATCATAGCCAAGTGGGAAGGATGGATCACTGATTGTCGACTCTGTGATGTTCCCGAGCTCACACCCTTGACCTTAACATTAAAAAATATTACTGGAAATTAAAGCAAGTGTCTTATTTCTCTCAAGGCTTCACAGAAACATTTTTAGTTTCAGTCATATGCTGGCTACAAAATATAAAAATAACACAATAACCTACTATTTTTTATCATCAATAGAAATATTTTTTCACAGGGGGGAGGGGGTTGACTTTGACTTTATGGCCCTAAAATTGTATACCATAAAAATGAAGAATGAAGCTAAAACCTTCAATTGGATAACAGTAAAACTAACAAAAAGTAACAAAAAACCTTCATATTAAAGGTATGCCTTGTCAATGAAGACAGATGCAGCATAGTGAGGCCTATTGAACCAGAACTGTTTTCTGACCTGCTCTGCTTGTGTACTGTCGACTGATCACTTGGTTGCACTGTCTGAAGAGCCTCTGCAGTTTCCACTTCTGGACCTTCTGGCTTCTCAGCAGTGGAAAGAAGGATTTGAGGAACGTCCTTTTCTGTGACTATCAACAGTAGACAACACACAACGCCAAGTGATTAAACATGGGCAACAGTCAGTAATATAGTAAATAAGTCTGAGTGAGAAAAAGAGCTTGGCTCCAGAGAGGCCGTATATGATGTGTGATACTGTGTTGGGAAATCTCACCGTGGTGAACTGGTTCCAGAAGGAGCTTGTGAGGTACAGGGGGAGGATGCCCAGATCCTGCAGAGTCTGCTGATTCCATGATGATGTGTTGCTGAGGAAGAGAAACACATGATATATATCGAGCAGATGCTACTGAAGTGGCTAATGGTAAACATGAATATTAATTTGAGTGCATACTGCAGTATAGTTCCTTTGTGGTCATTTGTAATTTTTTATTTGAAACGTTATTGTACTCCATGTTGTCTGATTGTTATACACACAGATAAACATAGTTGCACATGGTTTTGCATACCCATAGGTAGTTTTTCCTGAGATGAGTATAACCTCTATAGCCGAGATCTGGGCATCGGTGAAGTCTGAGCAGCTCTTTAGTTTCTCTAGAATGGCGGGGTCAGAGTTCTCTATGGTGGTTGCATCCAGGGTGCACACCATGCTACCCAGGATTCCCACATTCTCAGAGCTGAGGCCCGCTGTGGTGATGCCCTATTAAGGTTCAGGGAGTTTATTTGTCACTAAGACATGTAGTAAAATCACATTTATTGAAGTATTGCTGAATGGTGAAAAAGAAAGATACAGGGAAAGACATTGTCTTAGAAGACATTCTTAGAGAGGCAGAAAGGTGTACTCTCACAGCATTACAACACGTTGTAGCTTGTGCCAATCCACATGTATTTGTGTTAGTTGGTTTTGGTTACTAAAACCATAAGCCCTGAACACTCACCAGACAGCTCTTGGCATTGTTCCATTGTGTTGCTTTAATGTTCAGACTGCTGGAGATGACAGAGAAATCTGCAGAACCAAGGGCTTGGAAGTAGGACTTGCAGTTGGCTTTTTCAACCAGGTTATAGCTTCAAAAAACAGGCAATGTTGCAAAAAATTAAGAAAAGAACAAAAAAAATCTAACTCAAATCAAAAGACACAAATTTCACAAATCAGCACATGGATCTGTAAACACTTGATTTAGTTCTATGTTCTACTTTTTCTTTTACTTAAATACTGTTCAGTTGACGGATTTTTTTTTTAGATAAATATGTGCTTTTGATAATAACTGTCAGTGGGCACAACAAGTTTGTTGTCGTCACTTTACTCACTTGTAGTACAGCAGCATATCTGAAGGGTAATCGGTGAAGTTCTGGACAGCTTCACTTTTCACATAGTTGCACATGCAAGTTAACTGTAAAGTAAATTCATATTTAAAAATGAACATAAACAAGACATTTTTTCAATTCTTTCATCAACACACATCAAGTCAACAACAACTGCACAGATAAAACCAGGAGAAGAGGTGCAGTACAGCCTAAGTTTTTCCATACATATTAAATCCAGAATTAGTCATAGTTGTCAAACCTACCTGAGACTCCTTCAGTGCCACCTTTTTGCGGTCACGACGTGGCCTACAAGCCCGAATGAGACTTTGCACCTTCGCCTTCGTTACTGTCTGGACTGAGCCACATGAAAACCCTTGCAGCACAGATGCTGACAGCCTGTGAAGTACAATACAAAAGGGTTCAACTCACCACTGACGGTGATGATAAATTATAGAAAATAGAGAACACAGTCTAAGTAATGTAAAGTAATGAATCAATTTGGCATTAGTGACAATGGGATTGCTGCAGGTGATATACTTTAATAATTTCTTTGCAAAATTGAACATTTTGAAATTGTGAATGAACTAGCAAATAAAAATATTTTGTTGCAGAAAGGACAGACACCTCATAACATCGTATTTTGCTGCCACACTGTTTTTATAATTGTAATTCTTGAACTGTTCTGTTTTTGTACTTGGAACTTACTCCTCTGTGTCAGTTACAGCAGATGCAACCACGTCAAAGAACATCACAGCCTGCAATACAAGAGAAAGACCTTTAGTGTTCAGTAGGAGAGTGATATACTGCTTGATAAACGAATAATGACACTCAATTATATATACAAACGTTATAGGTCCACTAACTTAGACAGACATTTGTTTTTATTGTGATACATACTGTAAATGGTGATCAAATCTGTCCTGACAGTTACAGTCACATCATGCATTACACACCCAAAAAGACTAATTAAAATTATTTTCTTGTATCCAAATCACAAGTGCCATGTAGTAATGTTTTAACATAAATTAATTGGCATTACCTGTTGAGGTTTCCATGTTTTCTGGTTGATCTGCGATATCACAGTTGAGCTGGATGAGGTCAGCAGGACTCGAGGAATGGACACAGCCAGTGCATCAGGGACATTTACCATCAACTGAGTTATACTCTGATCTATAGAGATTATCTGTTGAATGAGTGGAAGGGGGAGATGAAAAAGAGGTCAGAGAAAAGGGAAAAAAACAGGAGATCCCACAGAAGGAAGATAACAAAAAAGATTCTTAAAGACAGAACATAATTCAGTCAAATAGCACAAAAAAAAAATTATTACTTTGTCGATGTAGGTTTGCTGTACAATGACGGGTGCCGTTAGCATGTTGTTGATGAACACAGTGTTGGAGGTTGTACTCAGAAGCTGGGTGGAAGTGAGGCTGGATATGATGGATGAGGGTACACCTTGAATGAGGGTTCCTAGAGAGACTAGGACAGCTGTCGTGTTGATCTAGAATTAGAATTAAAGGAATGACCAGTTGAGGAATGACACTTGAGTCAGAACACTTCACTGGGAAGACTGATATATTCAGACTGGAGTGCCACTATGAGAAGTGAGAATGGAGGACTTATTAGTGTTTATGCATGATTAATGTATTCTTTTTGTAACATGCCGGGGCCATGACGTGGCCACAGCGACAACATGAAAACTTTTTTGCCTCTTGTCTCCTCTTAGCACCTTATGTATCTAATACATATTGATTAGCCACCTGTATTGTTTGTGTGATGGACTGGATGATGGCATTGGCCTGCCCCTGATCCCAACCACTGACCACACTGAGCGTGCTCAATGAGGAAACGAGGACAGAGGATGAGGTTGTGCTGATCTGGCCCACGGTCAAGCTGGTGCTGTCATTGCCTAACATCTGGATAGTGTTGGCCGAGAGCTGAGGCAGGTTTGCCACCAGGGCAGCAGCAATCTGAATATAGGAATATGGGAATTATGAGAGATGTCATTTCAATCATTACCATATCATGTCATTACCATTAGCCTACTATACAGTATACTTTAGAAGACTGTGAATGAAGATTTATAAATTTGCCCACTTGCTACATGCTACTGCTACATCCAACTACATGCAATACAATTAGCTTTGTATATATATATATGTATATATGTATATATATACACTTTTTTTTGCTTACATATATTACTACAAACCATGTTTATGGTACATAATAAATCAATTTCAACATTTGCATCTTTAAATCTGCATCTAGTTACAATCTAGCTCCAACCACCTTGTGAAGTTTGCAGACGACACAACGCTGGTGGGGCTCATCACCAAGGGCGATGAGACCCACTACAGGAAAGAGGTTGAGCTCCTGACCACGTGGTGCAGAGACAACAACCTCCTGCTAAATGTTAGCAAGACCAAGGAGGTTATTGTCAACTTCCAGAGAGGTCACACCGGTCACCACCCGCTGACCATCGACGGCGCTGCGGTAGAGAGGGTGAGCAGCACCAAGTTCCTGGGGGTGCACATCAGTGAGGACCTCTCCTGGACTACCAACACCACATCACTGACCAAGAAAGCACAACAGCGCCTCTACTTCCTGCGCAACCTCTAGCGGGCAAGCGCCCCACCACACATCCTGACCACATTCTACAGAGGAACCATTGAAAGCATCCTCTCCAGCTGCATCACTGTGTGGGGTGGTAGCTGCACTGACTACAACAGAAAAGCTCTACAACGCATTGTGAGAACAGCTGAGAGGATAGTTGGCGGACCACTCCCCTCCCTGCAAGACATCTACACCACCCGCCTCACCCGCAAAGCCAACACAATCGTCAGCGATGCAACCCACCCCGTACACTGTCTGTTCAGCCTACTGCCCTCTGGTAAGAGATACAGAAGTCTCCGCTCCCGCACCACCAGGCTCGCCAACAGCTTTATCCACCAGGCTGAGAGACTGCTCAACTCTCTCCCCTACCGGCTCCCAGCCAGCGGAACCACCAGACTGGCAGGAGTATAGGAAGACAGATTGAACTCTACCCCCCCCCCCCCCCCCCCTCACCTCCAACCCACACACACTCCCCAGCAAGGAACAAACACTCTGGACCCCCCTTCACCACACACACTCCCCAACAAGGGAAAAAACACTTTGAACCAAGAACCAAAACAACACTCTGGACTGAAAAATAACTACCTCTGCATTGCAATTGCACACAGCTGCTGCTATATATTCAAGTATTCTTTTCACTACTATTTATATACTACTACTGCTGCTACAATCTTGTGTTGCACTAAGACAACAAACCAACGCTGCTGGAACACTTACTTTATGTTATGTCTTGTCTTATATATACTGTATGTATGTTATGTCTTGTCTTATATATACTGTATGTTTACCTAAGTATAATGCCTTAAGCCTACTTGCACATTTTTTTAGTTAACATTACCTTATTGTTTAGAATTGTTTTTTGTTGTGCATCTGCACTTTATTGTCGTCAACATCTACGCATGGGACAAGTGTGAAACGCAATTTCGATTCCTTTGTATATCAAGTACATGTGAAGAAACTGACAAATAAAACTGACTTGACTTGACTCAAATAAGATAATATGGCATTTATAATTATTCAGAACCCCAAAAGGATAAAACAGTACCTCAGGTGTAGTTCCATTGCAGAACTGTTTCAAGCGCTCTATCATAGAAAGGCTGTCAGTTTCGCCCAAGCGCTCAAATCCAGACACCGGCACAAGGCACAGCAAGTGACTAGAAAGACTAAAGAACAGGAAACAGAAACATAGAAAGAAAGACCATTGGAGTTTGAGGAGACTGTGGTTGATGCAACTATTCTTTGAGAGCTTTGTAAAAAAATATCAGCATATTAATAACAAGGTTTTTAGAAACCCAGGCCAGACAGTTATCTTCAGAGTTCGTGATTGTTTATTCTAAATTGCCCTGAAACCAAGTTTGAGCCACAGAAAGACTTTTATTTTAACAATGGCATTTCATTTTTGACATCAATCTTTATTTCTATGCACTATTCAGCTTAATCAAGAATGAAACTTTCTAAAGTTAAAAAGTAAGTTTTTTTTTATTGTTGGGTGAAGGTTGATTGATTGGTTTTTTAACCATTTATTGGTAACACTTACAGTATTTGATGTGAGTAAGTACATAACACATTTATAGCCGCTAATCTGTAAAATGTTACCCATTTTACAACCTATGGCCGAACTGAGGAAAACCTAGAAGCAACCCCTGAGAAGACACTCACTTGACTGGACTGAAGGTGGGATTGAAGGTGTAGAGCTGGGTTATATAAAAGTTGATAATAGTGGGGGAAATGATGGAGTTGTCAAAGAGCTGAATGTTTGCAGGATTCTCCAGGAAGACTCCAAACTACAACCAACCAACACAAGATTAGGATGATAACACAAGATTAGATTCTTTATCGACTGTAGGTCTATTCACAGTATACGACGCATATTACAATTAGTTGATGTCGTTTTACTCCTTTTATCTAGAACAAGAACTGTCTACATATCTATGAGTGACCTAAGTCAATAAAGCTCTAGGGACACAGTTAGAGGTTTACTGTAGATATATCACCTGGCTGAAACTGAAGAAGGACTTAAGGTCGCTGACAGAGGTGTAAGTGATGAATGAGCCAATATTATCCACAAACCAGGATGTGGAATTTAGTTCCGGATCACTTGTATTGTAGCAGCGAAGTGCGCCATCTTTAAAAATCAATCACAAGTTAAAGATCATTGAAGCAGCTTTCAAAAAAAGAGATCATTGAAGCTTTCAAAAAAATGCAATCTTTGTTTTTTACATGCACAACTATACCACCATGACGCCAACCAGAATAGCTTTTTTAACAGAATAAAATGAGAGCACTGACTTAATATTGTGACATACAGTAGGCCAGTGTGTTTAGCTTCATTCAGATCATACCGACTCAGAATAATAATGGATAACACATGGCCATTTCGCCATGTCTCAAGCTTGCCCGGTTGCCCCATGCATGGTCTATTAAATTGTCAGTTGTTTTTTGGCAATAAAAACAATGATATTGATATACTTTAGAGTTTAGACCTTACAGTACAACCTTACAGTTACTGTAAACAAAGGAATAAAATAAAAAGATGATTAACAGAGGCTCACATGTTAATTCTTACAAGAACAACTATATTTACTGGGTATCTCTCAACACACACTATATATCTACTAGGATTCGCCTCAAAGACTGTTTTACAGAAAGCTCACCATGAGTGAGGTATGCCTTGATGGAGGTGTAAACATCCTGCTGAGTGAAACTAGCACTGCTGTAGTTGAAGGTGCTGCCCAAAATGGAGACTCTGAAAAAAAAAATACAAATAGGTGAATTAAAAAAGGCAAAAATTCTCTATGTGTTTCACCTGTCATACCCAGAGAAGTGTAATATAGACTAACAGTAAGAAGAAACA
Organism: Limnothrissa miodon; assembly: GCA_017657215.1. NCBI lineage: Eukaryota > Metazoa > Chordata > Actinopteri > Clupeiformes > Clupeidae > Limnothrissa > Limnothrissa miodon. The sequence continues at coordinate 9,250 of JAGFZM010000041.1, read as the reverse complement.
GATAATAGAGAGCATTAAACTCACAGCTTTCTGTAGGGCAGGCAGGAGGCCTTCTGGATAACAGAGGCACTGATGAGGTCCTTGGTGAGGAAGGGCAGGTAGTGTTTTAGGGTGACATCAAACCACCTTTTGGCCGCTTCTGCTGTAGTGACACTCAGTGCCTGGGACCACACACAGGGAAGGACCTGCTGCAGCAGCGACACTGGACCTGTAGCCTATGAAGAATGTTTAAGAACATTAGAGAACATCAGCAGCATGAACATGTAAGACTATGTAAGAACACTGAAGAACATCTGTCATAAAGAAGAAAAAAATTTGTAACACCCAAAAAGGGATACAACATTTTAAGTAGAACTTTAAATATTTCTCTGGGAGGTAGCTCACCTTTTCTAGGTATTCGGTGGTTCTGTTGTACTTGGTGAGGACAGTACAGAGGTCTGAGAAACTGCTGATGACAGATGGCTCACTGAGGTAAGTGTTCAGTTCAGAGGGCTGGATGGTGCTTAGAATCTGAAGAGCCCACACAATTACAAGTTACCACCTGTTATCACACTGGACAGTTTTCCCTTTTTTTTTTTTTTTGAAAGCAAATGTGTGCACATTGTTGTGTGTGAGTCTACATGGGTCTGTCTGGATGTGAGTGTAAAACAAATTATGAATGATATTGAATGATATAATATTATGATGACCGTAATAGCTGGGATTTTTGTGTGAACTTTTATACCATGTGTGTAACAGTAGTGTAATTACAGGATAAAAGCTAAATTGTTGGTTAGTTGGTTTTCACCTCAGCCTGCTTGTTGGAGGGTATCAGTGAAAGGAAATTTGACAAGTCAGGGAATCCAAAGTGGAGGAAGGTGCTTTTCAGGAACTTGTAGAAACTTCCACCAGTGTAGCAGTGGAGTGGAATGGGTCCTGCAAAATTTCAACAGATAGGACTACATGAATATACATTCGCTTAATGTGGTCAGTCATGGTAAAGAATTTACATATCATGAAAATTTGTGAAAGGTGTCTAGGCTAAAAACATAATTAGAGTTAGAGACAGAGTTATTCACTTATTCAAAACGAATTCAAAGACATTCATTGTCACAACTTATACATCCTGTGTCAATCCAAAGGGTATACTGACTTTTTCATTTATTTGTAGTGGAAACTTTTAGTTGTAGGCCTAAGAGAAAATACCATGGTGTACAGTAGGCCTATATCTATTGCAATGGTCAGCAAATAGCGGCCTGCCGTCAATAATCTGGCACGCCAGATGAGGTTGATTAAAATAAAAACATAAAATATTTGCGGTCATAAACGACAATTCAACAGATTTTATTACACTGTCGCTATCACTTCCTTAAAGGAATAGGCCGGTGTGATTTGGACCTGGACTGGTGTAACATCTGCGTCAGTAGCAGATTTGTAACTTTCTGCTGCACTGTAAATGCCCGAACCAGGATCTTGGAGCTTTGTGTATATCCAGCCGTCAGCGCTTCAATTAAATTAAACTAAATTCAATTCAATTTTATTTCTATAGCGCATTTTACAAAAGACGGGCATCATAGCGCTTAACAAAGTGCACCAATTAGCAAGTGGATATGTTTTTTGGCCATGCGTCGTCTCGTGGTGCCTTCCAATAGGATGAGATGTTGCATGTTCATAAATTCAGGTAGGCTGAACGCTGACTTTTCCTTCCACAACCTTTCCATAACAATTTTTCTTTTCGTCGTTTTGGACAGTGACATTTTTGCTTCGCTAGCTAAGAATCTTGAGTGTTTCTGTGTCATGTCATGTGAGAATTAGCATAATAATGTATAGCCAAATCATTAGCTAGTCAGGTTGCTATGCCCAGCTGTTGAATGAGGGATGACAGTTGCTGGTTTGCCAAATAAGACAATTTACCACAACTTAACCAGAACTAAAACAAAGAAAAACTGAATGAACAACTACTTAAATATTGAATCGCTATGTGTGAGGAATAATACCTTTTAGTAATAGCAGGATGTTTTGTTCAATCCCCTTCTGAATCTCCACAGGCAACAAAGGATAGCTGGAGTCTAGTGTATTAATACTGCCAAGAAAAAAAGATTTTAGTTCCCCCAGATTGTGCACTTTAAAGTTTTATTGGTATTGTTTACTGGTAAAAAGAACACTAGTAATCAGAGAAGAATTATGTGTTCAGTTTTAAACCTTTAAACCCTTTAACTGACCATGTTGAACATAAATGAATCTGATTGGAATGTGCAAGTCAGTCTAAAATCTAATCTCACCCTTCTTGACTGATGTTGCAGGATCGGTCTTTGATGATGTTGAAGTATAGAGGAATTTGAGTGATGGTCAGGCTGCTTTGAAGAGGAAGTAGACGGATTTTCAGCCAGGTAAGAATCTCTGAGTCTGGGACTGATAGTGAGAAGAGGCTCTCTCTGCCAAAGATAGCCTGAAGAAATGCACCCTTCACCTCCAGTGTGTAATTGTTCTGGTATTTCTGTAGAACAGTTGATAATGTACAGTATGTAATGAGTGCAAAGCAGACAAGGAACTTAATTAAATTTTTTGACAGGACAGACAAGATGAGGAATAAAGAAATTGTTGATGTTTATGGTGTGAAATGTAACCAGCTATTATAAAGACGTTAGGATAACTGACAGGGGGCCCCCAAAAATATTTAAAATATTATAATCATTGTTAGGAAGAGGGCACCCTGTCAATACTATGACCATAGGATATGTAGGCATGATTAGATCCTTGCATAATATAAAAAAACTTAGGTAAGAGTATAAGCTAATAGACTGAGATTAAACATTGCATGAACAGTTCTCTTTTTTAGCATCAGTCAATTTCATTGTCAGTTCAGTACCTGAATGGCAGGAGATACAACGTCAAAAAATGCAGCAAAGTTTGTAGGTGCAATTGTTGCCATGACCTTCTGCACATCACCAGGACTCTTCAATTGCCCTGGGATGGAGGCCATCTCAGTCACCTGGGTCTCAGTGAGAACCTCCACTGCCTCCACCTGTGAGGAATTTAAAGCAGAACAGAGGATTGGGTCTGAAAATATACCAACCCAAAAATATCAAATTTTTCTGAACTGAAGTAAAATATTATTTTGTCTATACATCCTCTGTGTTGAACTCTAGGTTGGAATATAAATTATAAATGCATAGAAGGAGCTAAAAGGTTTCAAACCTAAAATAAAGTTTAGATTTACTCTGCAAACATGTTATCTTATAGTCAAGTGTAATTGCAGATCTCATTATTATCCAACCATTTTGTCGTGACATGCCAGACAATATTCATATTTGTGAAATACAAGGGATTTTTAGATCTTTTACTTTAAATGAAAAAATACAAAATTTCATGACTGATCTATTCTATCTTCTATCTGTTACTCATGGGATAGTGCTATAAAAATATATTTTATTTACCCCATTAAAATTGCTCTTGAGCAACAAGAAGTCTGCGAATGGGGCAAAGATACTAAACTGTCCAAAGTTTTTAAGGATCCAATCCTTGTCACTACTAACAAACTGGGCACAAGACAGACCTGTGGACAGCAGAAAAGAACATGATATTTATAAATATGCTCTCTGTGCTCACAGCTAAATGTCACAGTGTCACACTATTTTACACAAAGAAAGATTCACGTAAAAGGTTCAAGTAAAGTTCAAGTAAAGGTACAATATATTGGATTAATTGAGAACAAAGGTGTTGTTTGCATGATTTAGTCACATACACATTGAACAAAAAATAAAAAGCCTATTACATTACATTTAAATTTAGACAGAGGAACTTTTAATAGAGATCCGTTAGACCACTCTACTATAGGTTGTACAGCCGCAACAATTACCTGTTGATTGGCCCATCATATATTGTTTGTTGAAGCTGTAGATGTTTTCAGACTGCGCAACAGACAGCTCACTAAAAACACCATTAAATCCTTTCACTCTGCAAAGAAAACAAAGATGCTTGAACTGACAATTCACCCTGGTCCTCTGAACATGTTGTATTGTACACATACTGGACAACTATTTTCCAACCTTGGAGAGAGGAGTAAATCGTAGACATGCGCTATTCTTTGCTATTCCACAGCATTCCCATAATATCACACCATGAAAAAAAACTTTAAATCACCATGGTAGTCTTATTTTTTAAAAGAAAAGCTCACATTTCACTGTAAGAGTCACAGCTGATGTTTTTTGGAATCACAGCAAGACCTGCAGGTTCTATGCTGGGCAGGAAAAGAACAAGATTTGTCTGGAACCATGTGGCAAAAGTCTCTGGACTGAAGAGATGGAACTTGGGAGCAAGTGCCGTCAGGGTTAGATTCAAAACAATGTCCCGCACGCCTGTAGAGATCGTCAGGTTTTTCTGAAAACACATAAGCCAAATGGGAAAATATTGCACAACGAACCACAATTAAGAATGACGAGAACAACAAAAAACAGTAAGAGAATTAGAATCTATATTGTATTACAATGTTGTAAAACTTTCAAGTAGTATTGCACAATGTTTTTTTTTAAGAAAGAGGTTAAAGGCCTAGTCATCTCAGGACAGAGGACAGGATATTTATTTTTCAAGGTTAAGGTTAGGACCAGTTTGAAAAGTCACTTATATTAGGGTCAATAAGCCTCAGGTCTACCTCAAGGATTTTCTCATGCCAGAGGTACCTTGTTATAAAAGATTGGGGAAAAATTAGTTGTATTGTTTTGTTGTCAGATGGGCTAAAAAATAAATATTTGACTGGGTTTGGTGTACACAGTAGAACCAAATATTTGGTGTGTACATAGTAGGCCTAATAACTGATGCATAAGCTGCTTTCATATTGTTTCATTTCAGGCAAAGCGTGATTTAATATTTTCCCCGAAAATTACATGAATAAGACAACCCATTTGCCGGGAGTTACAGTTTAGGCAGTGTCAAAAAATGACTCTGCTAGGCTGAAGTTGAATGTGCTGCCTTCAGAATCTAAGAATGGCTGGGTGCACTAGAGAAATGTCAGCTGTTTAACTCTATGTTTTTCCAAAATACAATGGTATATCTCTTTAAGAACAAGCACAAACAAAAGGGCTTACCTCAACTGCAAAGTCATTGGCAGAGGTAAAAAATCCTGTAAGTTGACTTTCTTCATTAGACTGAAGAATCGTGGTGAAGACATTTTTTATTACATTTTCATCCTGTGCTGCAGCATTGCCAGGGTCCAATATGAACTCTGCCTTTTGCCATGTGGTAAGAGAAGCCAAAACTGCTTCCTATAACGACAGGTCCCACAGAACTTTTCACACAAAGGTACTACTTATCAGCAAACACAGTCTTGAATTATGCTGAAATAAGGGTAGGCCTATTCCTGTAAATAATACCTTCCTGTAAGTAATATAATACTTACCCCTGTGACATTCAGGTCTTTCAAAGCAGAGTAATCTACTTCTTTGGCAAAAGGTCCCAGGTTGATCTCTAACCATTCAACATCATTCTGAATGTCTAATCTGCAAGCTGTAAAATGAACATTTCGTTTTGAAAAACAAAAACAATAATTTGAATATGAAAAGGTTTTGCAATTGAGAGAAAGGTTTTTCTCAAAACTCAAGTGAAATAAGATGCTGTAGATACCAATGTTGTTGAATATGGCTAGAAACTGCTGGAGATGTTGGACTAGGACATTGGCAATTTCTTTTCTTTTGATGGGTGACATGTCCTGGGAGACCTCGCCCAATCCTTTAACGCTATGACAGAAAGGGTTTTCAAATAGCAAAGGTTAGGACGTTTACTCATCTCATTCAGGCATTGCACTATGAAGGCATCAGAGAGTTTGCAGAGTGCTTACACAACATGGAAATTGGTGCAGTTAGTCTGTGCTACTGTTTGAGTGAGCATCTCTGTAGTGAAACTGGGAAGGATCGGAATGAGTTTGACTTCAAACCAGGCAACCCAGGCTGGTACATCAAAGGACTGGAAATTGAGGCTGATGACTTGGAAGGTGATGTTCATGACAAAGTCTCTCATGGGAATGGCGATATCGGGAATCTATGGAGACAAGACATGAATGAACACTTACGTTCCCTTATGACGGCCACTCGTGTGGTGTGCTAAACTTTTGGCTGTAAATTACCTCAGGATCCTGACTCAATGTCGTCAGAAATGAGTCAACGTTTTCAAAAGCATTTCCCACCAGCAGGACATTAAAGATAGCCTCGATTTTAGTGGTGTCATTCAATGCTCCCGAAGTTAATGTCAGCTCTGCTATCTGGGATGGCGTCAGCAGTTCCAGGGACTCAAACTACAATGAGCAATAAAAGAAGAAAAAAGCAATACTTAAGAGGAGTGCTCAGAAGTGAGGGTCAATACATGTTCATACATGTCTACAATTAAGAAGAAGTCTAAGGGACGTACACTGGAAAAGTTGACATTGAGTTTCTGTAGATCTTCTAGTGGCGCATAAACCAAAAAGTCACCAAAGTTCTTCTGAAGCCAGTATTTGCTGTCCATTGTCCCAGTAATGCAGCCAGGATCTAAAAGAAATGAAGACAATACAGTCTCTATGCATCCTCTCTTACTCTTTGGAGATATTTCTTTGTCAAGTTTGATTCTTTTGACAATGCCCGGGAGTATTATTTCAAGCACAAACCTGCCGTGTTTCTTCTTGAGAGGAATGGATACAGGAAGAGAGTATAGATGGCTTTCTTTTGCTCCTCATTCATGTCTGTCGACCGGTTGCTGAGAGCTGCCACTCTGAATGGGAAAAAAGTCAGAGGAAAGAACAAGATTGCTTTGCTTGTGTAGAAGAGTGAAATTGCACGAAGCTTGGTAAGTCTATGGAGTGCACGTACACAGCCTGGAAGGTCTCACAACTGAAACTCTGCTTGGTTAGGCAGGTGAGGAACGTTGGGGTCACATATGGTAAAAATGGCCCCAGTCTGACGTCAAACCACTGGCTGATGAAGGCTTTGTCTTCCAACTGGGCTTCGGTTAGGTTGTTGAGTTTGACCTCTTGTAGCACCTCCAGGACACTGGACGTGTACAGGGGAAGGTTTTGGGACTGCAAGGAGTGCAAAAAAAGAAACTTTTAATTTTTAGGTCAGTTAATGTGGTTCCAATGATGCAGGTTAAATGAAAACGGAGTACCAAACAAACCGTGCTAGAAAACTGGACCAGAGCCCTGTCAAGAATGCCAGCCACTTTGACAAAGAAGGCCTTCCAGAGTTCTTTGGTGTAACTGTCGCTGTCAGGAAGTTTGCACTTCAGCAGTGTCTCCAATCCATTGACAGAAAGATTTACCAGCTGATGAAAGATGAGGGGGAAAAAGTGATTGACAACAGGCCCAATCATGACTTAAACAGTTGAATGTCAATGGGACATACAGTCCCTCTCAGCCCTGTTGAAAGCATTTGCTTGCCGTTTTAGCCTACTGAATGCCTACCGATGAGCACGCAAGGTCTGCCAAGCTGAAACTGCAAAGCGCCACAGAGTTCAAAGTGGCCAGGTCGCGGATGCTGTGTGACACAAAGGATAATGCGTTACTGCCATTTCAGATCCAGGGTATCTAAAGATTGAACAATGCTTCAAATTAAAACATCCGCTCACCTTTTTGCGTTAACACAAAGGCTTTGCTCTGTAGAAGACAACATTATCAGTAACAAAGATTTTAGGCACATATCCAGTCTTAGACAAAGCCACATATTCATTGTCGTTCATATCATCATTACAGAAACATAACAAGCTCCCTAACAAGAACTTACCATCCACAATGGTGTCTGGGCACTGTAGGAAAGAGAAAGAAAAAAACTGTCATTGGAAAAAAAGGGCTTTTGGAAACAGATTTAACCATTGTGAAGGCGCATTTTAAAGTGCAATTTTTCTTTAGAGTTAACTTACCACATCCACTGGAGGTGGTGGTGTACAGTCTGTATGAAGAGACAAAAATGACAATGCTCAGCAGAAAGTAGATCACAATCACTCCAAGAAAGAATCAGTTACTCCAGAGCCTAGCAACATATCACTACTAATCTTGCATCTATTACCTTCTGGGAGCATCTGTGCTAGGTAATTTCTGCTAGATTGGAGGTCTCCCAGGATGCCTTGTGGAAGTATCCTCAGAGATTCGTCAAAGGCCGCAATTCTAAGCAAAACAAAATCACACACAGCGCTCAAGACTGATTGTGTGTTTTCAGTGTATCTCCTTATAACTTCACCTTGCAGAAAGAAGCTCTTAAGGAACAGATCGAGATTGGAGTGTCTCACATGGCTTGGAAAGAGTCACAGCTGATGTTCATGGGGATGACACTCAGGCTAGCAGGACGGATGCTGACCAACAAAACAACCAGATTCACTTCGAACCACAAGGTGAAGTCACTCGGCTGGAAAATGGGGAATCTGGGAGCCAGGGCTGTCAGTGTCAGGTTGAGCATGGCATCTCTCACAGGTGTGTTGGTAATGTAGGTAATGTTTTGCTAAAAGACAAAAAGCCAAACAAGATGGAAATTAAGCCAAACATAAACCTATACTAGTTGCAACTGTGGGTCCAGGCGCGTTTTGGAAAGTGGTCAAGTTTGACGTTGCCTTTTATGCACTTACTTCTTTTGTGAAATTTACAAAAGCCTGGAAGAAGTCATCAAGTTGCCCTTCTTCTGGAGAGGCCGTTATGCTGACAAAAACTTCTGTCAAGATAGTTACATTCTCGAGAGCACCGGTGCTGGGATCCAGGATCAGCTCAGCTTTCTGCTCAGCTGAGAGTGAGTCCAAAGTTGCCAGCTGTAGAGGCAAATTTATTTTTGTTTTAAATCCAGACACACACACACACACACAGTGTCACATACATTGTGTGAGGGATTTTGGAATTTGACAAGAATCTTACTGCTGTGATGTTCAGCTCTTTCAGATCAGAGTAGTCTACTTCTTTGGTAAAAGGACCCAGGTTGAACTCGAGCCATTCACCATCATTCTGGATTTCTAGTCTGCAGACTGCCAAAAAAAATCAAACCTTGTTAAAGTCCTGAGATGAGCAGAGGCTGATATTGCCTGAACAATATATGGAAATTGAAAACTTTAAAAAGAAACGCGTTTCTCAAAACCAAATTGAAGTAAGATGCTGTAGATACCAATGTTGTTGAATATGGCTGAAAACTGCTGAAGATGTTGGACTAGGACATTGGCGATTTCCTTTCTTTTGGTGGGTGACATGTCCTGGGAGACCTTGCCCAATCCTTTAATGCTATGACAGAAGGGGTTTTCAGATAGCAAAGGTTAGGACGTTTACTCATCTCAT
>JAGFZM010000040.1:535732-603527 GCA_017657215.1 Limnothrissa miodon | reverse complement strand
CCAGTTAGAACAAAATTCAGTTCCTGAACTGGTTAATAACGTTCCATGTCAGCTGTGGGTCTTAACGAAAACAATGGCTGATCATGATGAATTTGAAATGAAATGTCTCAATCCTCTCAAAACATTAAAAAGCATTATAGGCTACATTAGGTCATCAGCAGACTTAATTTTGACAAGCATAATTTAAATATTATACAAGAATTAAGACAAAGAAAATGTTTTTATTGGCAAACAAGTTTGAATAATCTGGAGAGCGTCTCATTTCTTCTGTGGACTGAACAACCATAAGTGAGCATGACTTATGTTGTGATTAGAAATCAAAGAACCTTTATTAAACGGTTACCATTATTTTGGTAAACAGTTCTGATCTGGAACATAAAAACAAAAGTTTCTGGTTTCATTTCTGATCCTAGCAAAACATCAAAAGTTTTTGGTTTTCTGAACTGGTTCAAAACCTTGGTTTTGGGGGCCAAAAAAGTACTTGTTGCTTGATGTAGTTACTCTACATATTGCGCCATGAATTCCACCTTATCCCCATGAACAACTTTTACATCTGTGGATACTCAGGAATCCTTTTCTGAGTTTTCTTCGTTTGCCCTCGAGCCAAAGCTCCTCCGTAATCTGCAAGTGGTACAGACAATCATGAGCAATCATTCCAAGAAAACAACATATGCTTCAACATGTGGATATTTTTTTAACAATAATAAAAATAATTACGGCAGCCAAATGCAGACCTATTAAGTTTTAGATATTATAACATGTTGTACATGCAGAAAAGTTCCCTAGCAGCATTAGAAGTAGATATGGTAAGCTGTTCTAAGAGCAGCATTACCAAACAGCAAAGTTGCCCTATGAGCAGCGAGTTTATAGAGGAACATACTGCAAGCTGCCCTCAGAGCAGCATTACCACATATGCAAAGCTGCTCTCAGAGCAGCCAGTGAATGTTACATGAAAGCTCTGCAAGCTGCTCTCAGAGCTGCATTAGGATATAAGGTATGGAGCAAAGTTAACCTAAACTAATGAGGTGGATGGTGGCAAGTTATACTTTCAGGTGCACCAAGAGCAGCATTACCACATATGCAAAGCTGCCCTCAGACCAGCCAGTGAATGTTACATGAAAGCTCTGCAAGGTGCTCTCAGAGCAGCCAGTGAATGTTACATGAAAGCTCTGCAAGGTGCTCTAACAGTAGCATTACCTATATGCAGCAAAGCTGCCCTTGCAGCAAGTGAATAGATGGAAATACTGTGTTGCTCTAGCAGAATATTAAAACATGCAGCTAGGAGCTGGGGAAATACTGTGGTATACTCCAAGAACAGCATTAGAATAGCCTGTATGTAGCAACATTGTGCTAAGAACAGTCATGGTAGTCTTTTGCTTGTAGCTGATGAAAAAATCTTGCGAAGACAGAAAACTTTTGTGAAACTCTACTTTAAGCAAACTTTAACATTATAAGTTGCAATGACAGGAACATAAAACCAGGCAGGTTAAACTAAGTAAGGTAACATTAGCCATCATCCTATTATTGCTAGCGCTAACAACTATGCTATAAGCTAGCGTATTACATCCACATTTAATTAAATAAGAGGGACTTAATAGAAACGAGCAGCATTTCATTCACTCATGTTAATATAATCTTATTTAGAACTCTATAAAATACAGCACTAAATCTGCAATAATCTCCTAATGTTTAGAACGGTTCACTGTTAGCTTGAAGTTAGCTTAGTTTGGCCAGGGCATAGATAGCCAGTTAAGTAACAAACCTCATTTTAGCACACTTTAATATATTGATATTTTACAACATAGTTCATCATGAACATAATTACCTCGAGCGCAACGATTTCCAGAAAAATGTTGTCTCCAGTGAAGTTCAATCAAAGATCGTATCAACTGTCTCTGGTTCTATTCTGCTGTTCATATATATATATATATATATATATATATATATATATATATATATATATCTATGTCTGCTGTTGTGCTGTCCAGAAAAATGGCGAATCTTGTTAAATTTGAAAAACTGAAAATCCCGCCTCCTGCTGTCTGTGATTGGGCGAGCGAGAGAACCAATGGCAGGCAGTGCTGCCCTCAGAACGTAGCTCAATAACTAAAAGAGGCTGTTGATTGGCCAGAATTCCCACAAGTCCCGCCCAAAGACTTAAGGTGATTCGCTGAACCACACTAATTTCTTTTGAGACACATATCTCAGTTGGCATGTTGCAGAAGTGAGAGCTGCTGAAAATAGAATTTGAGACTCGTAGCTGCACATGGGATTTGTGTACCTGCAATAAGGAATTTGTGGACTTGTAACCTCTATGTTGTATTTGCAGGGCAGAAAAAAAACCCCTGCAACTTCAGATTTCATGATACACATTTGTGACGTTCTTGTACAAGTGCAAAAATTCTATGTACAAGTGCACAAGACTTTTGACACAGATTTACTGCTGTGATAGTAGCAAAACCTTGAGCGTAGGAAACCTTTCATTTGAGAGGTGTAGCATGGGATTTGTGTACCTGCAATAAGGAATTTGTGAACTTGTAACCTCAATGTTGTATTTGCAAGGCAGAAAAAAAACTCTGCAACTTCAGATTTCATGATACACATTTGTGACTTTCGTGTACAAGTGCACAAATTCTATGTACAAGTGCACAAGACTTTTGACACAGAAATACCTTCATACATTAGCCCACATGTACAACCCCTCCTTGTACTTGTAACTTCATCTTCATACTTGACTGATGCATGAACCCGTATATGACTTATCCTTGCACTGAAGCTGTAATTTTTATATTAGGCTATTTTTATTTTTATCTTATTGTCCATATACTTATACTAGAACTGTTAAATTGCTATGCTTATATTTTTCATTGCCCATTTTACATATACATATGCACATATTTATTGCTTGTCACTAGACTTTTAATCTTGTACTGTTGCACTACTGGACTCATTTGCACTACTACCTTGACACACACCTTATACTGGACCACAGTACATTCATGCACATCTCTACCCTTAGTATTTGTATTCTATTGTTCCTTTTAGTAATGTTGATCTAGTCATGTTGTTTTGTTCATCTGCTTCTTATCATCCTGTGTACACTGTGGTATATGTTGTGTGTGATTTTTTTTTTTTATGCTGCTGGGACCTAGAATTTCCCCTCGGGGGGGGGGGGGGGGGCGCGGGGGGCCAGTTGAATAGGCCTGTCAAAGGGCAACGTTAGGTAAGGGTAAGGTTTTTGTGTTTGTTTGTGCAAACATTCAACATCCAAAACTATAACTGAAAAACGTTGACACTGACGAATGTAAAACACTTTGCTAATTTGTGCTACGTTGTTAGCACTTGCTAATTTGTGCTACATTCTTATCAACGATCATTGAAGAACTACCTTATTTGGGGCTGACGTAGCCACGTGACAACACGTAACTACACTTGCTTTCCGGTCCCCCAAATCAATCACTACTCATGATGTCAGATCAGCATCTTGATGTGGCACACGTGTGAGGTGGGATGGATTATCTCAGCAAAGCAGAAGTGCTCACTATCACACATTTAGACTGAATTGTGAACAATGTTTGAGAGAAATGGTAATATTGTGTATCTGGAATGAATTTTAGATCTTTAAGTCCATTTCATGAAAAATTGGAGCAGATTGTTTATATTTTTGTTGAGTGTATTATAATGTTGGGCGATTTCAACATCCACATGGATGATGTAAATAATAGCCTGGCTTCAGCGTACCAATCCTTTATTGAACACATTGGCTTCTTCCAACATGTTAATGCACCTACACATAAAGGTAGTCATACTATTGACCTTGTTCTAACATATGGTGCACAAATAGAACAACTTGCTATCCTACCTCAATGTCCTTCACTAACTGACCATTCCCTAATAACTCTTAAGACTACAATAGATCCTACAGCCCCTAACTCTATTTGCTACCACACTAGACGAATAACCCCCCAAGCCACAAGCGACTTCATAGATAAAATTCCTACTCTTCTTGAACCCTTAATGACACAATACACATTAGAAGGCCGTCCTCCCAGCCCTACCCAAGTTGATCAGTTAACTGATAATGTTATAGAAGCACTTTACACTACATTAAATTCCATCGTGCCACTTAAAAAGAAAATTAGAAAACAAGACAAAATTGCCCCTTGGTATACAGCACAGACACGCTCAATGAAGCAACCTGCACGTAAACTTGAGAGAAAATGGTATGCCACCAAACTTGAAGTGTTCCATCTTGCATGGAAAGACAGCCTAAAAGACTATAAGAAAGCACTTAATAATGCTAAAACAGAATACTACTCCTCACTTATAAATGATAATAAAAACAACCCCAAATTCCTCTTTAACACAATATTGTGCTTAACTAAAAGTAGGAATGAAGTGACACACTCCATTCCAACAACGTTAAACAGCAATGACTTCATGACTTTTTTTAATGATAAAATAGAATCTATTAGAGGTAAAATAAATAACACCATTCAAACCTCAAATTCAGCTGGTTCCCCTATAATGGAAACAGCAAGTCCTAGCCGACCTATGGCAAACCTTGACTCGTTTACACCTGCCAATATATCTGAAATTATCAAGTTGATCTCATCAAGTAAGGCCTCTACTTGTCTACTGGATCCAATTCCTACTGATCTCCTTAAGGCTGCTCTCCCTACCCTAGCTGAGCCGATACTTAATATTATAAATCACTCTCTTGTAGCAGGACATGTTCCCAAACCTTTCAAGACATCTGTCATTAAGCCTTTAATCAAAAAGCCCAACCTTGACCCTGATGTCCTGGCTAACTATCGGCCTATATCCAACCTCCCATTTATATCAAAGAGTCTTGAAAAAATAGTGTCTAAGCAAATTTGTACCTTATTAGACGCAAACAACATTCAGGAAACCTATCAATCTGGCTTTAGAGCATACCATAGCACAGAATCAGCCCTAGAAAAGGTCTACAATGATCTCCTTATCTCATCTGATAATGGATGCATATCATTGTTAATCCTACTGGATCTAAATGCTGCCTTTGACACTATTGATCACAGCATCCTACTACATAGACTTGAGCCTATAATATCAAAGATTCTGCATTAGCCTGGCTCAGGTCATACCTTACTGGACGTTACCAGTTTGTACATGCACATAATGAAGCATCATGCCACACTGAAGTTAAGTATGGTGTGCCCCAAGGATCAGTACTGGGACCTCTGCTATTCTCCCTTTACATGTTACCTTTGGGATCTGTTATGGCATTACCTTCCACTCTTATGCAGATGACACCCAACTATACCTTTCAATGAAGCCTAATGATTGTACGCCAGTAACAAAACTTGTTTCCTGCCTCGGTGACATCAAAAACTGGATGACTAATAATTTCCTTTGCTTAGACTCTGATAAGACTGAAGTCATGTTGATTGGCCCTAAAAACCTGACCAAACCTGACTTTACCCCATCATCAGAGCTTACTTAGTGACCTTTCACTCACACCTAACACAAAGGTCAAGAACCTTGGGGTGTATATTGATCAAGACCTCTCTTTAAATAGTCATATAAAGCATATCTCCAAAACTTCATTCTTTCATTTACGCAACATTGCTAAGGTTAGAAAATTCCTTTCTTTTGAGGATGCAGAAAAATTAATACATGCATGTGTTACCTCTAGACTTGACTATTGCAATGCTCTTTTCTCTCAAGCACTCACTAGGACAAAAAATATGAACATATCTACCCTATCCTTGCTTCCTTACACTGGCTTCCTGTTAAAAGCCAAATTGATTTTAAAATACTTCTCCTAACATACAAAGCTCTTAATGGCCTTGCTCCAGCATACATTAAAGACTTACTTGTTCCCTACCACCCTTCTAGACCCCTAAGGTCACAGAATGCTGGTCTCCTAGTAATTCCTAGAATATCAAAATCCACCATGGGAGGAAGAGCATTCTGCCATCGTGCATCGTGCCTGTCCTGTGGAACAATCTCCCCTCTAACATTCGTCAAGCGGACACTCTCAACACCTTTAAGTCTAGACTCAAAACTTTTCTATTTACTGACCCCTTTAGTTAGGGATGGTGTATGGCAAGCCACACCTCGTCAGGGTATTATTGGAAAGGACTCTCTGCTGTAAGCTCCCGTCCAGGGCTTGGTGGCCACTGACCATTTCTTTTGGTGGTGTTGGATTGTTATACATCATACCTTAGTTATGCTGCTATAGTTTAATGCCGCCACAATCCTCCCATCTGTTAAGCCGTACAATTTTCACTCTGTCTTTCTCCTCCTCTCTCTTTCTTCTCCACTTATTTCTCTCTCATCACTTAGCCAACATCTGTACATGGTTGCACATGCAATATAAATCACATTCTCTGAAATCTGATGGGGACTGTTCCAACGCATCTCCTCTCTGATTTTCCATGCCGTTACCACCCTGCCGTGAGTCATCACTGCCTTCTACTGCCTGAGCCTGCACCTCTTGCCTCCTGGGTTCTCCTGGGACCTTCTTCCAACGTGATCCGGCGGCACTCCTGAATGGTCCTCAACCCACTCCACGGTCCATGCCACTGCCTCCCTGCTGAGGGTCACCCCTGCCTTCCACTGCCTGATCCTGCATCTCTGGCTTATTGGGCGGGCTGCCTTCAGCTTCACCGATGACCCTGACATGATTGATACAGCCTTCAACTGGCCCCTGGCTTGAATGCGCCTAATGACATGGGACTGTATCCTGGGATTCTAATGGGACTGCTATATTACTTTATTTATACCAAAATGTTCTTGTAATGTGTATCTAATGGAATAATAGTGGACTACTCACCATCTGAGAGACTGAAAACCTGCCCTAGGCAGTTGGGCTAGCCCCTTGAGCCTTCGGAACTGCCCAAGGTTTCTTCCTTTACCATGAGAAGTAAAAACATAAAACGCTGCTAGGGAGTTTTTCCTTGCCCCTGTTGCTCATTGGGCCTCTTGTGTTAAAGGCCCACTATGCAACATTTTTCATTTAATTAATCTGTTTCATACTGTTTAGGATGCTAAAATTAGTCATTACACGGCGAACGAACGGTGTAGAATGCACCACCGTGGCCAATAGCGGCAGATACAGCACTTGCAATGTTCAGCAGCGCGGTCCGCCTCCAATGGAATGCAGTGCAATACAATGCAATACAGCGGTCTTTAGAGGGAGCTCATGAGAGAGAAAAACAGAATGTTGCTTAGCCCTCTTTAAAGGTCTCATTCCATCGTATTTTCATTAATTTGTGGTGGTCTCTTGTATAAAATAATCAGTTTTGGTTTCGACAAAAAATATGCTGTGATTGTCTTGTTTCAAGCTATTTTAGTTAGGTGAAAACAAGAGCAGGGATAGCGCGAGAGGATTCTTATGAATATTAATAATATGCAAATATATCGCCTCTTATTGGCTAACAACACTGTGACGCTCCCTCTAGTGGGTCTGTCTGCAGGCAGCCTAATGTTTTCTTGAGGGCGTTAACTGCATAGCTAATGTTCAAATTGACGTACATTTGTACAGCTTTTCCGATTCGCTCGTTTTTTCCGGCAGTTTTCTATCACAGGCGAATACAGACTACAGGGGTAGGAGAGCATTTTGATGTTGAGCATATAAGTACAACTTGGGCTGACCTATGGTAATGTAAAAACATCAAGTCTTAAACGGTTTATTTTGGAAGGAGACCTTTAAGCGCTTTGTGACATGCCTTTTGTAAAAATGCGCTATATAAATAAAATTGAATTTAATTGAATATATTTTTGTTGAGTGTATAATACAGATTGAAAAAAGCAAAAAAAAAAAAAAAAACATGTTGCGCCACAAGAAGAAAAACATATCCATGATTTAAACTTGGGAATGCCCTCTAGAAACGTCTACTGCACGCCCATATAATTCTTTTCTTCATTTAAATTGCTTAATTTTCTGTCAAATCCATGTGCACTATTACTGATCGAAATTAACAATACGGTTGTTTAAAAGCATGGCGTCATAGGCAATTCCAATGAGCTATGCGTGCGCATAATTGATTACAAGCTGTACCAATAATGATACAGAAAACCATCCCGAAAATGCATAACGCGACAGTAAACTTTATGTGACCGGAGTCGACCAGGGCCCTGGGCACAAGCCCACTTTGCCCATGCGGTAATCCGTCTATGGCCACGACATTTTTTCCGCACATAAAATTAAATAAACATTGTTCTTGTTCAGACTTCAGTTCCTGTATGTTCCGAAGTGTTCCCACAACGGACTGAATAGCCTCCTGTACTACGTTCGCTGCCGCCATTGTTATTGTGCACAATGCGCAGCCAGACAACATAACACACAAAACCGACGTCACCGCTCACTACAACACTCACACTTTTCGCTGATTGGGTAGGCAGAATGCTGTCCTGGAGAGAACGATTGTCAATGCAGCGGTCCCAGACCCTCTGTACGAAATGAAATGAAAGTACAGGGCGGGGCTGGCGAGGGCGAGGCTAAAGCTGGATTTATACCTCTGCGTCACGTCGTCGCAGACCTTCGCTGACACTACGCAGACCTTCGCCGACACTCCGCAGACACCTTTTGTGCGCATGAAAGAAATCCTGACTACGCATCAAAGTGTCACCGACACGGTACGCAGACCGATGCAGACATCATGGATTGTGATTGGTCCGCTTTGCATCGTTTCTGGTTCTCCGCCTTTCCAGTGCGTTGTGTGTACAAGACCGGCAAGACAGACCCAGTTCTTACAATGTTAACTACAATGTTAACTACATTGCATAGATTCGTATTTGTCATAGATTACGCTAATGCGTTGTTTATTTCTGAATTTGTGGTAAAAGTGTAAGAGATAAGAAGCTGTGCTTTCGAGATGGACTGTGCTGTCGAGATGGGCTGTCACCGCTTTTTATGTGTTGGGCTGCTGATACTACGTGAAATCGTCTTTTTTTTTCATTAATCTTCTTGTTCCGCTTCATCATCTGTATCAGAATCATTTGCTGTTCGATATCGATCAGCTCCAACTCCAAAAGTATTTCCTCTCGCTCGGTTGCCATGGTTCACTCACTGCAGTCTCCACAGACCGCAACCGGCATACCACAGCACACACACAAAGGACCCTTTCTAAACTCGACAACCCCCTAGCGTTGTGGTGGTGGTGGTGAACTGCCACGCATAGCAATTACGCGGACGCAGAGGTATAAATTGACCACGGAAGTATAAATCAAAAATGTCGGCGAAGGTGTCTGCGTCGGAGCGACGCAGAAGTATCCCACACAGCAAAAGTACTCCGCGACGGATCCGCCCCGGAGTTTTTCTTCCGGAGGTCGGCCTCCGGGACGGATCCGCCAAACGGATCCGTATCGGCGTCCACTTGCACGCCGCGTATCATCCGGCGCGGAGGCTTCTCGCGGATCCATAGCGGACCCGGGTGGCACCCGTAACGGATCCGCACGAAATTGCTTACCTCCGTAACGGGTCCGGTTCGGACCCGCTACATCCGATACGGACTCATTCCGTGTCCGCGTATTGCGTCCGCTACGGATCCACTATATTGTATCAGCTACGGAGCCATTCCGGACTCATAAATGTTCCGGTCCGGGACCGTCCAGGATCCGTACCTATGGCGGCTACTCATAAACTACCAGAAGCAATTTGCTTCAAACAGCATTTAGGCCTAGGTTAAATTCTAATTCTGCAGACACTTCAACTTTGCTGCACAAGACACTTTTTAACCTAGGCTCAGAAAATTGTCTTTTTTTGTTAACTAAACCAGTTACACATCTCTTTACTTCAATCAACATTTAACGTCTCTAGGTCTCTAAACAGACCCATCCCAGATTTTAACAGTACACCTAATCAATCCAACATTAAGAGATATGTTTTTTTTTTTAAGTTATGGGAAAATCAACAACTAACAAATATCCTAGATGTGACATTAAGGCAAGTACAAATTAAATGCAACAACATTGTCAAACATTTTTTTTTTATTTTGTGAATATAAAAAAAAAAAAAAAAAAAAAAAAAAAACATCTTCATACCAACCCAGCATTTTCTAAAATGGATGAAGCACAACAAAGTGTTTGATAGTTGAATAGTCCAGAGTAATATAGCACATCAAACTGGTTTGTCCCCATCTGCAATCACACATTTCCAATAAAATTAGCTTCATTGGAAGCAGATATACACCTTTGAATCACCCAAATGTAACAAGCAAGGGGCATTCTATATGGTTAAAAAAGTGTGTTTGAAATTTACCTTCAATGTCTTGAAGTTGAAATGACAAGTCCAGATGTATCAACCTGTAAATCCAGGGGTAAAAAAATATTGTAAACACTGTGTGGGTCATTAACATTTGATTTGATTCAAATTAACATTTGATTTGATACATCTCTTACCCTGGTCAGTGAGGTGAAAGGACAGAATAGGAAATTTGTCTGGACCATTCAAATCAAACTGGCTTAAACTGGCACTGGTCTGTAGGGAAACAATAAAATGAATATACCAAACTTTAATGGATCACTTTTACCATCTACAGAAAAATAAATTACAATAGTCTCTTCTAATCCATATTAGATGTATGAAATGAGTTAAACTTAACCTACCTTGTCCGAATATGTCAGTGGAAAAAGAGAACATTAGCATGCCATTCACCGTTAAAAATCATTCTTGTACACTGCCGTGTTTAGCCACATGAGGAACCCTGGAAAAACTGCCATCATTTTCCCACAAACCTATTAAAATATAAAATGTATAGTTAGTACCTTTCATACAGTTGAGATTTGGTGAAAATTGTATTTAAAAAGTCAATGTGAGACCTAAGATAATAAAACTTAATAAAATAAAAATGCAAATACAGTATAATAATAAAAAAAAAATCGGAGAACTCATTATGATTAGAGAAAAAAAAAAAAACAATAGACAAACAAAACCCACCGTTCAATGAACTCCAAAACAGGTTGCAGCTTCACTTTCTGTCGAGGGTAGGACATGAAAATCATTCTGCTCACCCTGTCATTGTACAAAAAGCCTTTGATCAATAGATGAGCAAGTTATGAAAACAAAACACGTTACTTCATCGTTTTAGACAAGCAAGCCATTGCTATGCAATGTCCAAGCCTTAACGTCTCCGGCATTAACAATTCGCCAAGATAGGCAACATTAGAACCGTTAGCTAGTGTGGTTGTGTAACACACATTTAGCAAGCTAAACTACACTTGCATGTCGGTTCGTAAGTGCTTATTCATGGATTTATATAACAAGAATCACAAGATCGGAGGATTGTACGTCCTAAACATTACAGAATAAAGTTGATGAGACCGTTCAGATTTTGTAACACTCAGCTTTGTTATGAACTAGTGTGTTAGCATGAGAGCCAAACCTTACGTTAGCTTCCCATCTGTCGACCAGCAGCATTGCCATGCTAAGAGGCTAACGGTAGCTTAAACTGATAACCGTTCAAAAATAGGAATAATAAATATTACCACATCGGCTACTTATAAGATAGCAACTTTTATGGTTTTACGCTTGTAATTTAGTTGGGGTTTCTATGCTAGGCGAGGAATCTATCTATAAAGCACCATACAAACAAAACCTTGACAAGCAATTAATATGCACATTTTTGTCTATGTGTTTTGCCAATGTATATTTTACTCATAAGGTAGTAACGGCGAAAAGATATTTCTACTTACACCGTTTTCGTATTCCTTGGAGCCGCCGAATCAGAGAGACTTCCAAGATCTTTGGCTGAATCTTGCTGAAGTTGAGCTCAGAATATTTCAAGACCCCAACCAACCGTTACAAAGGCGCGTCCGCTAAGCGGATCCGCACTGACTCCAGGTAAAGTCCGCAACTATGAATGCGCTATGTGGAGGCGGAGCTGATACAATCTGGCGTCGCAAATATGATTCTGACAGTCAGGCGGATTTGGCGACACAAAGGCGGATCCGCCGCGGACTCTGTTGCTGTGTGGGATAGATCCAGCTTAAGAAAGAGTAGCATCATCATAGACAAGATCAGGGGTGAACAGTTACCGGGTAAATTTATGAATTATCTTGTATTGGTCAAAGAGGGAAACAATTATTGTTTGTGATTGTTTGTCCATCATTCTTTGCTTATTCCAAAAAATAACATTTGCTTAATAAATAAATAAATAAACAAACACAAATTCAAGGATTTTGTTTTCTTTTGTCTGTAGGGCTTTGAAGAACGTCTAAAGTTTTTTATTGAAATGGTCTTGAAAAAGTCTTGAATTTAACTTGAAGAAACCTGTAGGAACCCCTATAGGCCTGCTATAGAGTAAGAATCTACAGATATATTCCTGTATCTCTTTCCAGCAAGCGAGAGACTTTATGAAGTAATCATAGTAACCACAGTACCAAAACGGCAGTTTTTTTTCCACAATATTTTTGTAAACCACGATAATTACCACTATTATAGGCCTACTGCAAATATACTGCAATTTTATGTAACACAATACACATTTTTGTAAGAGTAATTTCATACCTTTACTTCTGCTATATCTTGATTTTTTTTTATCAGGACAGTAACAGTATACTGACAGAATTTGTTTATAATTCGCATATTTTATTCATATTTATTGCACAGAAAAGAATGCGGGTGCAATAGGCGGCATGATATTCCTCTCTTAATGTTCATGGTCCTGGAAAGACATTTCATCATCTGCATGGATCTATTACTTACAAACAGGCGTTTTAAAGAAATAATTATTTCTATATAATAGGCAATGTGATTTCAAGACCGGATACTTGGGGAGTTGTAAAATCGTACGATAGACACAGAGAAGAATGGGTGCAAATGTATTAGTGACTATCATTATGTAATACTCGCTAGTATATGGTTTGCAAAGACAGGCAACACTAACGCCTACATTTTTATGAATATAAGCTAGTTTAACTAGCCTAATTGGTTTTGCATGTGGGCCATGGCACCCAGGCCTACGTCATCCGCCAACCCATGGACCATCACAGCAAATGTGCCTTACTGGAATCGGATGGAGCTTGTAGTCATTGAGGTTGTCCGCTGCATCCCTGTCTCCTTTCATGTTCTCATCTACTTCCCTCCCTCCCTCGCTTGCTCAGGCGGTTCCTCTTCGCACGGTCCCTAAAATCGAGATTTTTACATTAGATTTTATATTTATGCAATCGCCAATAGGGTTTCCATTGACAATGACGCAAACATCTGGGGATGTATTATAATACCGTGTATGTTGGCTGCCATTAAAGACAACGATTTTAAGGTAAGCGTTAACCATCCATAACTCACTTATTTTTGCCCTTATAAATAGTAGCCATAGCCGACTCATGGATGCGGCTCGACAGAGTTTACATATAGCAGAAGAGGCCTAGTAATAGCCTAGTAAAATAGGCTAGGGTTGACTTGGAGGATGACAAGCCAAAGCAGCACGATGAACTTTCGGCAATACATGTAGCCTAACAGTTTCGAAATTCATAGTTGTTCTCAATAACACAGGCTAGCATTTTTTTTTTAGCACAGTGAAACGCGATGGTACCGTGCAGGTGAAGCCCGGTAGTGTAGTCGGGCAATTAGTAAACCGCAGACCACCGTGCCCCACTGGCTAGTCAACAGAAAAGGGCTGGTATTTTACGTTCAAGCAGTCAATATGCTGTCTTGCTACATAGAAGCTGGACCTATGAAACCATGTGCACTGTCCCTTACGAAAAAAATGTATGTTACAGAAAAACTGCAGTTTTTAGCCTATGCACTAATGCAGTATTTTCGGTCCAAATATTCGGTTCAAAATATTTTCAGTAGCCTACAATGCAGTATTTTTTCCATGAATGCGTGTTTTCGAGTCCAAAACGATTGCATGTACTGCAGTAGTACGAACATAAAACTGCAATTTCGAACAGGCTACAACGCAGGATTTTAATAAGGGGGAAGTAGATGCGTAAGTCGGTCTAGGATGGGCTGGGGCATTAAAGTTAGGCTACTGTGGCGGATGATAGGCTATACATCAAGAGTGACAGGTCCACCACTGGCGAGAGCTCCCACATGCCTACTTTGCAGTTTTATAGTCTTTCTTTTCTAATTTTCTAGACTCTTATTTGGTTAGGTGGTTTTGTTTAAGGCCTGAATGTCGTATAGTGAATTCCACAATTAAACATCCCAAGCATCTTAAAGCTGCATCATGGCATTACGTTCTCTTCGGAAAAACACACACACACACACACACACACACAAATGTGCATAATCATTTGGAATTATGGCTTGGAATTATGGTCATTTTGTGTTGTCCCTGATATTAGGGAAAAATTTGTCAGCCCAGGCTGGGCCACTTGATTCTTTGCAAGTCTCTGACAGTTGGCCCAATTCTGGCTAGGACCTTAACCCAAAAGTGGCTAGCTTAAACAGTGACTCTTATTATGTGCAGGCCTATATACTGTGAAATGACTTTACAGTATGGCCCATATACTAGCTGACACTCAAGTGTTGGCTGGCTGCCGGCTAGGACCTGGCCCACTACTTTACTACTCTCACTGTCTGTTTGCCGGCTGGGCCCAAGGGCCAGTACTGGTCCACATAACACTTTACTAATCTCACTGAGTGTTGACTGAATGTCAGCTCGGTCCCTGGGTTCATAAATTGCCAGTCCTTAAAAAGAATATGAACTAGAAAAAAACAGATGATTGAAAGCAGCTACAGAACCTGACAAGTTTGCTGGGTAGCTACATTAACACTAGCATGAATTTACAATTTTAGGCTATGATTGTTAAAACTAGTTCATCCAGTCAAGTTGAACAGGTTGTTTGAAATATTCAGTTTTGTTTTGCTACCTGATTACTGCAATTGTTTAAATCCATGGTTGATTACATCAAACAACAGTAAAATATGCCACTTACCAGAACATGTTGCTGTCCAAAAGCACAATATTTCGCAGGTTGCATCATGCCTCCAAAATGACAGTTGACATTTGGCCGTTCCTCCACAGATCATGGGCCAACATCACTTTTGTATGACTGGTCTGACTGCAGCTTTGTATTTAAATATCACAAAAGTGACATTAATCTGTAACTGCCCTGTAGTCTTTTACCGCTCTATGTCTGCTCTGTTTGAACCGAGCACTGGCAGTAGGTCTAGCTCATTGATCCATAACTGGGCACAGGGAGAAACAATGAATTCAATCCAACTACTGCCTACCAGTGTTGGTCCATATAAAAGAAACAGCCTGTCAGCTCCAGTTGTCTTGAACGTGCTAACTCATTCTAACTCATTAAACCACAATCAGGCTGATATGGGAAAAAACTAGTCATACAAACCATTGCATGCCAACCTCGGCCCAATCAAAAAAGTAGTATTTAAGCGACCGGGATCTCAGCTGACAGTGCCAGCATTCAGGCTGATTTAATAAATTAATAACAATTTTGCGTTAGAAGCGCAGAACAGAAAAAAAAAAAAATATATATATATATAGCATATAGGCTGGTCATACAGTTAAAAAGTTAAAAAAGAAGAAACACTCAAAGGTCGATGATTACACATTTTGTATTAAAAGCTGAAACATGTACATGTAGTGAATGCTGGTATAGGCTGCAAATGTTTCTGGCAATACTACTCTCATGCTGCATTCATATGCTATGGAAAAGATGATATTATCCAGTTTAAAAGTGGTATTTACCAGTGTGTTGTGTTCACATGCTTTTGTTGTTGTACTGTGGAGAAATGAAAGATGGACTTGCAGATTCAGATGTTATAGGGTAAAACCATTTTAGGTTGCCTAAAATCCATTAGCCTACAACATGGAAAATGAATCTGCTCTGGGTAGGGAAGGTTAAATCCAAACCATAACGGTATTTTTAAAACTGACAAAGTGTTAACACATTATATTAAAATGGTCAATGACACAGTATTATATAGACAACAAAAACTATCCACTAACAGTAGCAAAAAATGTTTAAGACTGTACAGTGCTCATTCCAAACTGTTTCGCTGCTCGCTGCCATGTTGAAAAGTTCAAAGGTTCTCACATCTTGTATCAAAAAATTCTACGAGTTGCCCTGTAGAAAATACCACACGAGGGGGTGTTCATGTGCACTTTTTACGTCGGCTTTTGGTATTTACCATAATTACCATAGCACATGAACGCAGCATTAATGTCTCTACTAGGGCTGGGCCATATTATACCGTTACCGGTACAATATTAGGCAATGATAAGAAAATTAGATATCGCAATATAATATGGGTAAAACAAACATGCGCAGTGCCTTTGTTTTGATATGCTCATAATGCACATGTTGGAAAGAGCATGGTGGCAACATAGAATGAGAAGGGCGAAATGAATTAAACAGATTAGTGCAACTTCATTGGTGTGGAACTGGTTTTTTTTTTTTATGGCAAGCCAAAGTGGTCAAACACACACATTAGTAACACGTACAAATACAAAACGGCGTCCAAAGAAGCCAATATTTGTGCGATTTACACCGTGTTCAACGCCGTAATCCAAAACAACGGCATGAAATATGGCGTAAATTGAGCAAAAAACTACGTCTTGAATCTGTTCCCATAACGCCGTTGAAAGAGCTATTATTTGGCTTTCCACAACACTTTCCACAACACGTTTCATCCATATGATAATTATCTCTTCCCTTGGTTTCGCCAGCCAATAAAGTTTAATTGCTAGCACCCAATCACATACCACGAAAAACAGACCAGAAAAGTTCAACACAGATCTCCCTGTAGGTTACACTGATCTACCCTCATGCACTATAGGCTACTATACTATAGCCTATCAGAGCTTTCTGTCAATTTCATCATGATGCTCAGATGCTCCCTTTGTTATTATTCAAAATGAAAACTAAATAAAATAAAAACATTTGGCACATTCATTTGGCCCGTAGTGACATTTTTTATATTTGTCTATATAGGCCTAAAAGGTATATATTTTAATGTGGTCACCTTATATAATTATAAATGTAGCCCGAAATATACGTTAGATGTGTTGAAATCACAACCACGAAACATAAATGCCTCAGTAATGTGTCATTTGCGTGCACGCATCCTATCCAGAATCGCAGGGCTGCCCTTCTTTGAGGCAAAGAATGAAGTTGTCTTCACTTCCATCAAGTTTCAATGACAGTCCAGACAGTCCAATTAAATGACTTTCTCTAAGCCGGGCCTGATATAGGCCTACAGGCCGGGCTAAAAAATGAAGAAATAGAATATTTATCCTAGACGAAAAACAAACTAGCTAATTAAATTTAAATCAAAAGTGACATATTACTGTGACCTTAAAAGGTGCTATTTTCAACATTTCAAAGTTGTCCATTGTTGTCAATTGTTCAGCCTTCAGGCAGGTTTGGTCTAAATAACATTAAGCATCAATAAACATCAATAACTGCGAGGCCATTTCAGCACAGTCATCTCTAGTTTGAAATTTACAGGTGGTGTAGAAGGAGGTGGAAGACAGTGTTGAAGTTTTGGTGTTGTCCATTGGATACCTTAAACTACCTAAATTCAACAATATATAATCAATTTTAGTAGGAAATATATTGGACCATTTACCTCAAATGTTAAACCTCAAATGTCAAACTTTAAACATGTCCTATGCCTTGATTTCAGGGATTGAGGAGATGCACTTCTAATTAAACAGCTGGATGCAGACCTCAAGTGTGTTTGGAACTTGACCTGGCTAAAGGTGGAGTTACATGTTGAGGTGAAAAGAGAAGAAAAGGCATTTCCTCTATCAGATGTTTTTAGAAAAATAGACAACAAGGGTCATGCAAGATGGGTTACACAGTCATGTGTGATGTCTTGGGTGGAGTGGTGTTGGGACAGTTAAAAGTTGAAGATTTGAAGATGTCTCTGGTATTTTCTGAAATGATCCATGGCAGTTTGACTCTTTGACCAGTGGTTGACCATATCAATGTTAAATGATCAAAATCTACCAAAAATATTCTGTAATCAGTTAAAAAATAATCTGTGTGGAGAGTGTGGGTTCGTTTGAAGCTTTGGGGCTTGTACCTTCTTCTCCTTAGTAGTGGAATGGACATTCCTCCAATAGCACATTCTGCAGCAGGACAATAGCCACCTTTCTGGAGTTGGAGCTTGCCACAACACTGACAAAGTCCTAAAAGTCATACATCACACAACCTGGACGTTTCCTCATTTGCTGCTCAACACCATGATGGAAAATGTTGGCCCACATAAAAGTGTGTCCCCGGTCAAAGACATTCAGGTTGATGTCCTCCCATGAATTGGTGCCACTATTGACATGAGTGACGAGTGAGGATAGCTAGAACCAGTTTGTTATTTTGCGTACTGCGATTGGCCACCCAGAATATGCTGTGGCTGCACTTTGCCCTGCTGTTCCCTCATGGCACAAGATAGAAATTGTGTTCTTGTTCTTTCTCTTTCCCACTGAGGCAAAAGTTTCATGATATGCCACAGTGCAGCTGGTAAATATAGATGGCTTGACTCCTGGCATGCATGACAGCATTATGACCTTCTGCAGGTCCACTCTCCTAAGGATGGTGGTGGCGCAGGTGGTAGAGGAGCTGTTCAGTGACCGCAAGGTTACAGGTTTGAGCCCCACTCTACCTGACCTCATCTCAGTGTCCTTGAGCAAGACACTGAACCCCAAATTGCTCCTGGTGGCAGGCTGGAGCCTTGCATGGTAATCCCCTCCACTGGTGTGTGACTGTGTGTGATTGGGTGAATGCCATAACAGGTGGCGTACATAGACGCAGCAGCCTCTGGCTCTCCTGACCATGCGCATCACTATGGGATAGCTAGAAACGTAATTTCGATTCCTCTGTATGTCCAGTATATGTAGAGAAATTGACAATAAAGAGACTTAACTTAGCAGATGCAGTCCCTCTCTGTATGTGGCTGAGGCAGCTCTCTAGGGCAGAATGCTTATGTATTTTCTACCTTTGGCACTCTGGGCAAAAGGGCTAGGGTTAGGCTGCCATTATTTTGGTTTTACATCCTCTACCAGCGTTTTTGAGTGACAGACAATCTGAAGGCGGCACCAGTCAGAATAATCAAGCGTCTAGCGTCATTGGCCTGCTCACGAATCACAAGAGCCTCCTAGCGGGGTCACTCTAGCTAGCAAGTTTGTATGCTACGCTCAATACCACAACAACGTGTTTCTCTTATGGCACTGGAAAGTTGTAGAGATCGACCGATATGGGTTTTTCTATAACCGATGCCGATACCGATGTTTAGATGCCAGAGTCAGCCGATCACCGATATGTGCAGCCGATTTTTTTGGCCGATCTTTAGGGCCGATACCTTTACTTTTCGCCTTTAATTTGCATGCTAAAATATCATACTACTAATAAAAGAGGATGCACAAGATTTCCAAAAGTAACATAATTTATTGAACACTGTCTTAAAATATCTTTGAAATCTTTATTATATCAAATATCATATCAAAATCAAATATTTATCTAAAGTTAAGGGGAAAAAAAATCTATGAGCAATATATGTAAATAAACATGTAAACTAAAATATACATTTAAATAAAAATACAACTTTATAAATAAACATTTTTAATGATATTCATAACGGCAAACTTTATGCAGATTTTAGCCTAGTATTCTTACAACTCCGCCTCTTAAATTCAGCTGTCTGGTTGAAGCCTCAAAATACTGTAAACAAAGTAGCAGGCTAAGCTTAGGCTATCATACTCTACTGGTTATACTGTTCAGTTTGTGGATGTGTTTAAGTTTCAAGATAAGCAAATACTTTTTCTCCTTGGGACAGGCCCTTATAAGTCTTTTAAGTCTGAAAAACATTGGTAGATGGTCAGTCAACTTGAATGCAAGAGTTTTAATCAAATGTCTGCAGCATAGCCTACTAATGATGCTAACCGGATTTAACAGTAATTAGTTGTCTTTGCGTCATTGCGTTCACTATTGTGAATGTTATATTTGGATTAAATATGTTGAGGGCGGGTGTCCATTGAGCGCGCATGAGAGCGGGCCAAGGAGAATGAGTTTACTTCTACTGTTTGGTAAAGTTGCACGTATAGTCTACAAAAGTTGCGGAAGAACTTTATGCTTTCACCCTAGCACCCTAGCAGGTGCATCAGTGCGAACGCTTCCAGGGATGATCTCGTTGGTTTTCATGGAGACATACCCGGTGTGCATGGAGGAGAGGGGCCGTGTGTGTGCGCGTGTGTGCGTGTGTGTGTGTGAGAGAGACATGTGAGTGACAGAGAGGGAGAACAGCGGAAAGGGAATTCAGCTTAACGAATGCTGCGTGTTTTTCAATGGCGTTAAAATAAATAAATAAATAAATAAAAAAGTATAACGAAATGCAATATGTGGCGGCCGGTGTTGAATCTGTGAATGCTGAATGCCGCCTTCCCCGCCCCATGCAGAGTGAATTCTACAACCCGACACAGGAGAAATAAACACACAGGGCTAGTATGTTTGCAAGCAAGGTGCTGATATGTTTTCATTTTTGAAGCTAACGGCAAACAACTACAGCATTATGCCAATTCCAGACGGTTAAATGTAATTCGTTTTTTCTTTCCCTAAATGAAGCAACACAACATAGTTTCCTAATAACATAATAGCAAATACATGACAACAGGACATCGAAATGTAAGTATTTAAGCCTTGCCTTTATCTTCTAGGACTGCCTTTATAAGTGTCTCTGACTGAATATTACAAAAGTTTATTATTCCTTCACATGCAGCTGCACCACTCAAATAACATGCGGCTGCCCGCGGATGTGCCTGACGTCAAATCGGTCGCGACCACGCAAGGATATCGGCCGATGCTGATGACTTAAAAACATGCAAATATCGGCCCAATATATCGGCCAACCGATCCTTGTGCCTAAGTGCAAAGAAGTTTATAGCATGCAGAAATGGCTGAAGAAACGCCAACAGCAATGCAAGAGGAGGAGGATTTGGTCCCAAAGAAGGGAGGCTCTTTAACTATCTATAGTAACAGACTAGAGCCCGACCGATAAAGGATTTTGAAGGCCGATACCGATACAAATATTTGTTGGTTTAAAAATCCGATATTCCGATATATATCGGTCGATATAAAAAAAAAAAATCAGAAACTCGCAACAAAACATTAAAAGATTTCCATAACAATAACTATTTGTAGTTATTTATGAGTTTTAAAGGCCCACTATGCAACATTTTTCATTTAATTAATCCGTTTCATGCTGTTTAGGATGCTAAAATTAGTCATTACACGGCAAACGAACGGTGTAGAATGCGCCACCGTGGCCAATAGCGGTAGATACAGCACTTGCAATGTTCAGTAGTAGAGGTCGACCGATTTATCGGTAGGCCGTTATATCAGGCCGATATTTGCATGTTTTTAAGTCATCGGCATCGGCCGATATCCTTGCGTGGTCGTGCCCGATTTGACGTCAGGCACATCCGCGGGCAGCCGCATGTTATTGTAGTGGTGCAGCTGCATGTGAAGGACCCCTAATAAACTTTTGTAAGATTCAGTCAGAGACACTTAAAAACACAGTCCTAGAAGATAAAGGTAAGGCTTCAATTCTTACATTTTGATGTCCTGTTGTCATGTATTTGCTATTATGTTATTAGTAAACTATGTTGTGTTGCTTCATTTAGTAAAAGAAAAAACTAATAACATTTAACCTGGAGTTTAATCTGGAATTGGCATAATGCTATAGTTGTTTGCCGTTAGCTTTAAAAACGAAAACATATCAGCACCTAGCTTGCAAACATACTAGCCCCATGTGTTTATTTCTACTGTGTCAGGATTGTAGAATTTCACTTTGTGCATGGGGCGGGGAAGGCGGCATTCTGCATTCACAGATTCACCACCGGCCGCCACATATTGCGTTTCATTATACTTTTTTATTTATGTATGTATTTATTTTAACGCCATTGAAAAGCACGCAGCATTCGTTAAGCTGAATTTCCTTTTCTCCCTCTCTGTCACTCACACGTCTGTCTCTCATACACACACACACACACGGCCCTTCCCCTCCATGCACACCGTGAATGTCTCCATGAAAACCAACAAGATCATCCCTTGAAGCGTTCGCACTGATCCATCTGATGCTGCTAGGGTGAAAGCATAAAGTTCTTCCGCAACTTTTGTAGACTATACGTGCAACTTTACCAAACGGTAAACTCATTCTTCTTGGCCCGCTCTCGTGCGCACTCAATGGACACCCACCCTCGACACATTTAACCTAAATATAACATTCACAATCGTGAACGCAATGACGCAAAGAAGACAACTAATTACTGTTAAATCCGGTTAGCATCATTAGTAGGCTATGCTGCAGACATTTGATTAAAACTACCAATGTTTTTCAACTCAAAGACTTATAAGGGCCTGTCCCAAGGAGAAAAAGTATTTGCTTACCTTGAAACTTGAACACATCCACAAACTGAACAGCATAACCAGTAGAGTATGATAGCCTAAGCTTAGCCTGCTACTTTGTTTACAATATTTTGAGGCTTCAACCAGACAGCTGAATTTAAGTGGCGGAGTTGTAAGAATACTAGGCTATAATCTGCATAAAGTTTGTTGTTATGAATATCATTAAAAATGTTTATTTATAAAGTTGTATTTTTATTTAAATGTTTATTTGACTTTACATGTTTATTTATATATATATATTCCTCATTGATTTTTTCCCCCTTAACTTTAGATAAATATTTTATTTTGATACGATATTTGATATAATAAAGATTTCAAAGATATTTTAAGACAGTGTTCAATAAATTATGTTACGTTTGGAAATCTTGTGCATCCTCTTTTATTATTAGTATGATATTTTAGCATGCAAATTAAGGGGGAAAAGTAAAGGTATCGGCTCTAAAGATCGGCCCAAAAAAAATCGGCAGCACATATCGGTGATCGGCTGACTCTGACATCTAAACATCAGTATCGCATCGGTTATAGAAAAACCCATATCGGTCGATCTCTATTCAGCAGCGCGGACCGCCTCCAATAGAATGCAGTGCAATACAATGCAATACAGCGGGCTTTAGAGGGAGATTGTGAGAGAGAAAAACAGAATGTTGCTTAGTGCCGGTTTAACTAAAATAATGAAAATGCATTTTAAAAAGAAACTTGATAGTCGCGAATTTTGTCATGCTAATCTGAGTATATAAAACGCCAACACTCATGTGTTTCGTCCGTTTTTATTTTAATTTTGAAATATTCATTTATCGGCCATTATAAATGCCGATACCGATAGTTTGGAAAATGCCTAATATCGGCCGATATTATCGGCCTGACGATATATCGGCCGGGCTCTATAACAGACTTTTTTCTGCACAGCAAAACCATGTATGACCTGTCAGCCTAATTAACTGATGAATGAAATGCACTTGTTTAGTTGTTGGATCATGCGTGTGGCGTGTCTAGTTGCTGAAGGAGAGAGAGGACATGGGCGGAAGCACACCTAGGTTACGCGACAAAACCACTGAAATGCAAGATGTATCCAATGTCATTTCTGTGCGCAGACTCAGTTTTCCCATTCGGGTAAAGTTATGCCTACGATAGAGCTTCAATATTTGTTGAACTAATGGAATTTTGTCAAGGTATTTACAAGGTTTAGAGAAGGTGAGAGTTATATCTTATTAAGCACACTATTTTCATATATAATTAAACGTATAACTTTTCTGTTCTTGTGAGGAAATTTGGACTCTGCATTTAGTCTAGTGAATTAGTAAAATACACACAGCATACAGTGAAGTAAAGCACACAGTAAGCCAGAGCAGTGAGAAGTGAAGTGCCTTGCTGTCTCTGGTAGTGGTGGGAGGGGGGGGGTTGTTGGTGGCACATTCTGTGCCTCTGATGTACACATTATTTCATACAGGAAGATCTAAAATTTGTCAATGTTTGATGTAAATTCATGTTGTGGTGTGTGATGGTTTGCAGTCCTTTTGTTGATTTTTGCCTTTTGCTGCTCTCTGAGTGACTGAAATATTTAACAATGCTTTTGCTATTTTTGGAATGAAGACATCTCTCCATTGTCCCTCCCTTCTATATATATATTTTTTTCTTTCTCTCCTCTGTTTAATCTCACAGTGACTGATTTTCTAAAAATGTCTCAGTTCATTCACAGAAAGGAGTAAGCCATTTTATCTTTATTACTGACTCACAAATGTGGACACTGCAATCACTTGCATCACAGACTCATTTGCAATGTTGAAATTTGAAATGTATTCATCAGGTCACAGAATAATGTTTACCAAAGGATGGTTTTAGATTTAGAATGGTGAGATTCGTATTTTCATTTTCACAGCAAAGCTAAAAGGTTGTATGCACTGCTGTTTGGGCAGCTAAAGATTTCCTGTTACATTCAAGTGGTCACCATAACCTGATTGTTAAAAGCTATCGATCTCTGCCCCTCCTCTGTCCAAGCTGTCTGCTCCAGCTGTCTCCCTAGATCCTCTGTCCTTTCTCTATTACAGTTCTCAGATTCTCTACACAATCTTTAGAAAGAGGAGAAGAAGTGGAGTGAGTTGAGACAGAATAAAGATTTCAGCATCCTATATCCAGTCAGGGAGGTCACCGGGAGATGAGATTAAAATGAAGCTTTATTGATCTACATTACTGAATTACTGATGGGTGCCTTACTCTACAGCCACACCCACTCAACAAGGATTCATGACTTACCAGCACACACAACTCTCTATCTGCTCACAGGTATAAACAGGCTTCATAATAGGACATAAGGACAGTGTTAGAATATACATCTTTTGAGCATTGACTGAAGTCAAGCTTCAGTCAGACAGTACTGGGGCCCAGTGCCCAAGTAGTTATCAGCTGAGCCTAGTATAAATACTGTACTCCCTTAAAGAACTACATGATCGACTGATATGGGGTCTTTTTTAGTTAAACTGTCATGTATTTGCTGGAACAACTTTATCTAACCCATGCAATATGGGGGAGAGAGCCATGTGGTGGGATCTCTGATGCAGTAATGCTAAATTTGAATGGTGCACTCCAGCACATATCATATGTCATCAGTGATTAGTTGGAGCAGAAAATATGTGCTACCGTGTAGTAAACACATGGCAATTACTGGAATTCACAAAGTGAAATGATGTAAAAGGGGCTAGACTAAGCGGTCAGCATTTTAACTGAATTTGTATGCTTTATTAAAATATGTTTTATGTAAACATTTCAGCATACTAATTCTTTGAGAAAACAGGATGTACAAAAAACTGAATTAATTAACTCTTCAGTTATTGTATATAGGCCTACTTTAGCCACATTTGAGTATTCTATTCTAATGAAATACTGAGTAACCCGTTAGAATACAGCCTGTGAAGTACTATTTAAGAAGTTGGTAAGAATGGTGTAACAAAAAAAGAACAATTCATAGGTATGCTGGGATAACACAAACTACATGAAAGCTATCTGCTTTACCTGTTCAACATTGCCTTATCAAATACAAGCCCCTTGACTATTCAGTGTGCTTCTTAAAATGTCTTTCGTTTTTGATGAATCAATGAGTTGCCCTACCATTAAGTGCGATATTCTCATGATTTCTGATGGGAGTCTCATCAGTAATAGACTAGAGAACTCAAAATACTTTCATGTTGCTTGTGTTATTCCAGTATACTTATGCAGTATATTCCATTATACTTTTTGTTACTCTGTTCATAACTACTTACCATACTTAAAGGAGAAGTTCAAAATGCCAGTCCCGTACTTGCTTGCACTCTTGCGTGAGTGGGAAAGAGTTAGGGGCCGTTCACACGGAAAGCGTTTTTCACCTCCAAAAGCGCCTACTGTGTCGCAACCATTCCAAAAACTCGCCGTTTGCAAAGCGGTTAAGGACGTAAACGTTGCTACGCAACGCCCATTGTAAATAAAAACGCGACCTCAAAAGTTCAACCATTTCAACTTTGAGCGCCTGGCGTTTTTAGAAGCCTTGCGTTTTTAGAAGGAGACGCAAGCGACAAAAAAGGCCAAACGTATCGCAGCAGTGGAACTTTTTCAAAGACGCATCGTTCCATAGGGAAACAATTGAAATCGAGCGCCTGGAGGTTAAAAAAGCGTGTCCGTGTGAACGGCCCCTTAGAAGAGCATGGCGCGCAGACGGCCACACATTTAATTTCTACACGTTAGTAAATGTAAACGGTAACGGCCTACTACTCTTACTAAAGTTGTGGAAAGTCAGCATAAATGTACAAGAAGCCCAAAAGTGGCACTCAAAAACGTAAGCAGAAGAAAGAATTGGATGTAAGGAATTCGAAATTAGCAAAATTAGACGTGTTTTTAAAGCGTCGTCAAGTTCAGATTCAGTTATTGACATCATCCAGCACTCAGACTTGGATGCTAATGCTACCACCACACCACCATGCTATTACCACAATAGTCAACGAGTTTGCTGAGCAGAAGGCACGCAAAGTTCACTTCTGACGGGTGAGTGCAAGGGTTTTTTTTTGGCCTATTACGGCAACTGATCGGCTTATCAGGTTGTGGTTAACAGGTTGTGCCATCATGTATGTGTCTTTTTGCTCTTTGATGAGGTCCCTCTGTGGTCAGTCGGTGTATGTGTTGAGATATATGCTAGTTGTCACTGTGCATGGTTATAATAGTGATTGTGTGTCCTTTTTAGTTTTGGGGCCTTGGGCTGTAGAGGTAGGCCCTATGGGAAGTGGATGTATGTTTCTCGCACAGGGATGGGTCGAGATAGCGTGGGTTGGAGGGGGAGGGGGGGCCCAGTGCCAGGCTTGCACCGGGGCCTTCCGCTACTACGCTACGCCACTGGGTCTTCCTGGATCACCTGCCATTTTATTTCATTTAAACCTTGACGGATAGTTTGCACTGACACTGATGCTCCCTGAGCCTGAAGGACAGCTTGGATTTCTTTGGAACTTGTTTGGGGCTGCCAATTCACCATCCAGACCATCCTGTGTTGCAACCTTTCATCAATTTTTTTTCTTCCATCTACGCCCAGGGAGATAACATTACATTACATTTACATTTATGCAATTAGCAGACGCTTTTATCCAAAGCGACTTACAAAAGAGGATAATAATTTGTATGTCAAGTACATTTGAAGAAATTGACAAGTAGAACCGACTTTGACTTTGAATAATCAAGCTACATAGAGGAAACCTTAAAGAGTGTGCTTTGAGCATAGATATTTTATACTGGTGAATCGAATGCGTGCTATTGGCAGCTCAAATAAATATCCATCGGTTAAAAAGTAATTAATACTCTGAGTAGTTTTTGAGAAGAGTACTTTGTACTTTTACTCAAGTATTTTTTAAACACCAGTACTTTTACTTTTAATTGAGTACAATTTAACCAATCTAACAGTACTTGTACTTGAGTACAAATTTTTAGTACACTTACCACCTCTGTTGACGTACTGTAAATTGAATTTTATATTTCGAGGACTCCATAAGATTTTCTTCCACATTAAAATGTTATTTTCATATGCGTATCCGTATATTAGAGACTTACACACTTTGCGCCGGACCACACCCCGTCTTATCACTGACACGCCCAACAGAGCGCAAAGCAATCTCCTTTCTAGACAACGTACATTTCTGCCAGAAAAAAGAACAATGCACTCACACAAAATAGGAATGATAGGTTGCTTTTGACTATGATAGAGTCCTTAGTCTTTTTTTAGTGAAACAAGAAAAATGGAACAATCTGCAATGGCTTTTTATTAATGCTGTTTTATGTAGAGCTGTTTTAAATAATTATTGTTTTCCCCTCTTAACACACGCTTGTATACACAATAAACAGATGCATGTACATGCACACAGGCTGAATATAGACTGATTTTAATACACAGATCTCAGACTTTATGTTCTTATATTGTAAACTACATTATTTGTAAATACAGGCTGTTAAAGACTGTTAGAATTACACAGTTGTATTGTGTTATTTCGTATGGCTTATGCATGAGGACTGTTACAACTGTCTTCATACATGTGTGCAGTTGGCAACTAACATTACATGAACAATTGAACTGTCTTGTCCCGTCTTGCATCTCCCTCATATTCCAACACAATATCAGTCGGCTTATAATGTTGTTATCCTGAGTTATTACGAGAATATGTTATTGCGAGAAATGGCATATTACCATAGACAGTACCAATAGCACCAGTAGACAATCTCTTGTACCCGTAGGAGGAGCTTTGCAGGTCAGACGCTCCCTCAGTGTGAAGCACGTTGGATCTTTACATTACATTGGGGGGTTGATGGAGGGGTTGTTGAGGGGGGGTTGGTGGTGGGGGGGGTTAAGGGGGTGTTAAAATGGGGTTTTGGAGGGGGTAGAGAGGGGGGGTTGGTGTTTGAGTGAAGGGGGTGTTGGTGGGGGGGTTGTTAAAGGGGGGGTTGGGGGGGGTGGCAAGTCCACCTTGCGGTTTCTGCCGAGAAAATGCAGTCTAGTTTTTATTATTCACTTGTTTATTGTGAAATGATTCAGTGAATATATTTGTTTATTATTATTTTCAGTATTTTTTTCCCATACACTCCCACCTAGTAGTTGTAGACTATAAATAAAGTTCTTACCTTTGTGTATAGTTTGCACTGATGAATAGTTAAATAATCTCAGATGTGCTTGGTACCTGTTTGATAATTGTGAATTTATTAAAAAAAACATTAATTATGTATTCATGAACACTTTGAGTACAGTAGTAACATAATACTTAAAACACCAAACTTTTAAAATAGACTGTTAATAATGTTCAGTAAATAGATGGATGTTAAAATATATTATATTCTAAGCACTGATGAACAGCTCACTGTGTTCTGTGCATTAACAGGGTAATCAAAAGACAGAAGTTCCCACATTGTAGTGCCAGCCCAGCTACTGTCTAGGCCACTTTTGATGCGTCTTCCTGTGACTTACTCCAGTCCCAGAATGAACTGTGAGCAGGACTTTGGAGATGGGGGAATGAATGTGACCCTTACTCTTAGACTACTCATGCATGGAAAGGTAAGAATGATCATTTATACCTCTTTCTTGGTACACATTTGCTTGCAGGGAGGGAGGTGCAGGGTGGGCTCTAGCCACTGCTGTTAAGCTTAAATCAGGCATGCCAATCCCTCACCTTTCGGCGAAATTCGCCGTTTTGAAATCAATATGGGCCGTTTATGTGAATCGTGCAGATCCGAGGAGATTTTTTTTTGGAGGGGGGGGGGGTCGAGTGAGCAGATGACATCACTGAACAGCTCTCCAGACTGTATGTGGACCGCAGAACAACTTTGCTAAACATTTGGTCACATACAGGGTTACAGCCAATCGAGATCAACTGGGACAATCCACGTTGCCAGTTCTCTCTTCCGAATATTCCATGGAGTCAGGCCGCAAAGTTACCTGTTTGTATCGATTGACCTGGCAACCTCTTCTCCCCACTGGTTTTGAACACGCCGTTAACTGTTTGCAAGCTTAACTCTATGGCGCTGTATAGAGAAAAAGAAAATCCTTGTTCACGTCGGATGGTTTTCAAAAACAAAACACACTCGATTTGGGCGTGTTTTGAGAGCTAGAAAGCCTACGTTGTGTTTTTTTTCTGATGACCTATCTTGACATGGGTTTAGAACTGTTCGCTACAACTTGCCTTGAACACCATGATAAGCTCCGGTGAGAATGATTAACTCCTGTTTGCTCGATATTGTTAATAATGTTAGCTTGTTTTTAACGATAGGCCTACGTAACAGAAACACTGGTCGGCATTAATGTTATTAATTGATTCATAAAATATAATGATTTCGAGCCATTTAAAAATGGCGAACGCGTCTCGCGTTGTACACTTCTGCCTTCATCCATAGACTGGCGCAGGTTTTTTTCAGCGTGAGAGACCACAGTGGTGACAGGAATGCCTTGCCTTGTCTTTAGATCATAAGCAACTAAGCTGTAGTGTAAAGTTGCTTTGTTAGTAGTGTTTTTATTCTCTGCTCTTGCCTTTGTTGCTTGTCACCATTTAAAAGTCAATTTACTTCTGGTTGTTTTACAGGTTTATTAACTTCTGATGTGAACACAGTATTTATTTATTTATTTATTTGTAAGAGGAATACCTCTTGAGATGCGACATCTCATTTTCAAGAGGGTCCTCAAAATAGCAGACAATACAGATGACAGTACAGTAGACTGGACATAGACAAAAGACAAAGCATAGTACAATAGACAAAACATAGTAATTCACCATACACATTCATACACTTTCCATCCCCCCACACACACTACCTCCAATATCCTAATTTTGTATTTATCTTTGTTATTGTTAACCCCAGAAGTTATTAAAGTTAACACATCATAATTAACACTTCATTCTTTAAATCCACATATCAAAGGTAGAGAGAAGAAATTACTAATAACAACCAAGCATTAATAGTTGCATTTACATCTGTTAATTGTTTGTAAGTAAGTAAACAACAGTACCTTAAATTGCCTTAGAGATATTAATGATCTCAGTGACCCTGGTAGGCTATTCCAGTCGAAGGGAGCTTTGAATTTAAATGCACGCCTGCCACTTTCTTTATTGATGTGAGGCACAATTAAACATAAATGTTCTGTGTGCCTTAGTCTATAGTTTGTATGGTGAGGTATAAGGTATTGTTGCAGATATATTGGATAGTTAAGGTGTGTGCATTTAAAAATGACCTGGAACCAGTGGAACTGTCTTCTAGCATTAAGTGACAGGATTTTCAGCAATTCGTACAAATCACAATGATG
Organism: Limnothrissa miodon; assembly: GCA_017657215.1. Classification (NCBI taxonomy): domain Eukaryota; kingdom Metazoa; phylum Chordata; class Actinopteri; order Clupeiformes; family Clupeidae; genus Limnothrissa; species Limnothrissa miodon. The sequence goes on along the minus strand of JAGFZM010000040.1, from coordinate 572,875 downwards.
TGTTCTGTAGTGACATCTCAACACAAACCTACTAATGCTATTAAAGGGATAGTTCGGTTTTTAACACATTGAGCCCCTTTCACAGGTTGTCTAAAATGAAATAAAGTGGTTGACACCAAAATCTTGATGATTGCTCCTGTCTCGGCTATTTGGGAAATATAGAATCGCCTCTGCCTGCCTTTAAAATGGCTAGCAATGGGCATGTGTTGTTTCTATCCTTAAAACACTGGTTTTAAAAAAGTGCTACTCATGGAGTGATTAGTGGCATTTGCTGATGTTCCAACCCAAGTATCGTAGCAAAATACTGTTTCTGTCATGTTTTATTTGCCATTTTGTAAGTCCCATAGGGATCTATTTGCTCCTTCATATAAACAAAGTGCCAAATAAAACATGACGGAAGCTTTATTTTGCTACGATACATGTTTTGGAACATCATTGAGCACCACTAACCACTTGATGAGTAGCACTTTTTCAAAACCAGTGTTTTAAGGATAGAAACAACACATGCCCATTGCTAGCCATTTTGAAGGCAGGCAGAGGCGAATCTACGATTTCCCAAATAGCCGAGACAGAAGCAATCGTCAAAATTTCGATGTCAACCACTTAATTGCATTTTAGACAACCTGTGAAAGGGGCTTAATGTGTTAAAAAATGAACTATCCCTTTAAATGTAACTGTTAAGGGCTTAAGATTCGACTCTGTTGTATTCTGATATATTATATCAGCATAGTCAATCATTGGGAGCACCAGTTGCTTCATAATTCATAACCTAGTCTCCTGTGTAAAGCATTTAATAGATCGGTACAACACCTTGAGATTACAATTAACCTTCATAACAAGAGAATGTATGTGATTTTTAAAGGAAAGTTGTGAGTCAATCCAAAGGCCCAAGTATTTATACTTATCCACTCTACCAAGAGGTGAGCCGTCAAGAAAGTTAGCTGCAATACTGGTTTGATTTAAGGTAGCAGATCTGGTTGGAAACAGCATGCAGTATGATTTTTTCTTATTTAACATCAGATCATTACTTTGAAACCATCTTTGAATATTATCAAAGTCAGATTGAAGATTTTTCTGTATTTTAACTATGCTAATATCAGAGGAATAGATCACTGTGTTATCTGCGTATAAATGTATTGAACAATCTGAACAAATTTGAGGGAGGTCATTAATAAAGATTGAAAATAGGAGAGGGCCCAGTGATGACCCTGGAGGAACACCCTTTTCCATTATTGCAAAGTCAGATAGACTATCCTGACACAATATACACTGCCGTCGGAAATGGAGATAGGAATTAAACCAAAGAAAAAAGGAAAGAGAATGGTTTACAGTTTGGGCTCTAAATTAAACAGCAGTGTGAAATGATATCTGGTATTCCAGTGGTTACCCAAATGTGAGAAACAGTGATTGGTCAAAACTGTTGTGTTGGTCACTTCCATGACACCACAAAAGTAATGTAAATAAAGAGTGACAATTTACGAGCAAGCACTGTTTATTCTGGCTTCTGGGTGACCATTTTAGAGAAACCAGCTGCTCTTTAACACTGTGTAGTGTCAGTGTAGTGTAGCTGGTAGAATAAAAAACTATAACTATTTCGTGTTTGATTAGTAATGTTAATATCTAATCAGTGTGGGTTAACAGAGCTCAATATATTCGGTCGGTCCGTCCGTACCCCCCTCCCCCCCCCTTCTCACCTTTTTGACCCCTGACCCGTTAACATGCCTGTAAAATCTGGTGGAATCCAAATGCAGGCCAAGACCAGATGAATTTTCAGACTTTGGCGTTTATTGCAGCAGACAGTTCAAAAGGCGCAAAAACATCAACTAAGAATTCAGATCATAGGAAAGGCAAAAACTCAGGAGATCCAAAAAACACAGGAGATACTTATCCAAAAAACAGACAACTTAACAGAGAAAACTACCTTCGAGGGCTTAACGCAGGTCACTACTCACTGGTAGACACAGGACACTGAAACAAACAATCCGACACAGAACAGGGCTAAACAGGGCTTAATGAAGGTCTGCAAGACAAGAGGGATTGGGCAGAACGAAACAAGGAGGTGGGGTAATTAATTGGACAATCAGGTGAGCACAAGAGGTGGGTGGAGCACACAGTGACAGAGGGAGACACGACAGAAACAAAAACACATGTACAAAAACACATGTAATGCTGCAGGTGTCCAGCAGGGCGGCTCATAGAACCAGTCCTAACACCTGCACCTTTGCTTGTTTAAAGAAACACCCATTCTTCTCTTTCTGATCACTCAAAATTTAATTTTACTTTTATATTAGTTCTCATAGTCATACAAATATCACATGAAACTGCACAACATGATCTTTACCTGTTAGTTGCTGTTAGGAATGGTTAGCAGGAGTGTTAGCCTTAAAGAGGGGCTAAGCAACGTTCTGTTTTTCTCTCTCACGAGCTCCCTCTAAAGACCGCTGTATTGCATTGAATTGCACTGCATTCTATTGGAGGCGGTCCTCGCTGCTGAACATTGCAAGTGCTGTATCTACCGCTATAGGCCACGGTGGCGCATTCTACACCGTTCGTTCGCCTTGTAATGACTCATTTTAGCATCCTAAACAGTATGAAATGGATTAATTAAATGAAAAATGTTGCATAGTGGGCCTTTAAACTGTACAGCCCTATATCCAATGTCACGCCCATTCATATCAGTACAGTATCTCATAATCTAATGCATACTACATATATAAAATAAACAAAAGATCCTGCAGATTCTACTCCCACTCCAAAAGAAATTATTTCTTTCCCATACCAACAGTTGTTATTATTCCTCAACAGAGAGGATAATGACCCTCATTGTCTATTTTATCAAATTGGTCTATGTTCAGTAAATATGAAGCAATATGAAAATTCAATTTTGTAATCATACAATGTCTACCATCATGATTCTTATATTTCTAGAGTTCAGGCACCCCATGAAAAGAATGGCAGGGAAGTATCTGCAAATATGTATTAGCAAAAAAATATTACAAAAAACTAATTTAATATAGATTAAAAAAAAGCCTAAAAACTCATGACCTTTTCAAATAATGCAGGAATAAATAATTTAATTGACATATTTGTTGAAATAACCTTCCCGATAAGTATCATGAGGAGTGATGGTTTGCTGTAGACAGGGCCCGCCCATACTTCCTGTGACACTACATTCAATTTCGCAAGCAAGTCAGTATGGCCATTTAGAGGAATTATTTTTCCCCAAATCTGTGGGCACCAATGAGAAACGAGCTTACGCATACGTCATCGGAATGAGTGGTCTGATTGGTTGTACATTCGTGAAGTAGTATACAGAGGCATCTGATGGACGCAGGTGAAGCCCGCCTCCCAGAAGACGTTTAGTAATGTAGGATGGCCAGACTAAGCTCCTATGAGCTTTGTCGCGCAAGCCAGGCTAGGTTTGCCGTGCACCATGCGAGAAATTATTCCACAAGAGGCGTCCAACAAAAATCTCTTCCTCCAGTTCAGGTTGAGTTTAGTCAAGCCAGTGAAAATAATTCCTCTTTTTAAAATAATATTTAAAAAAAGATGTGTAGCTAAAGAGTGAAAAATGATCATAAATGTTCAAAGACATCATTGGTTGAATAATTTAACAAAAAAGGAGGTAAAAGCCTGACCCACAATGAAAGCTGTTTGGTTTACTCAGCAAAGTAAGCCAATAAGAATGTTCTCTGTCTAGTGTGCTCTACATTATGTACAGGCACACATGCACAGATCCATATGATGCATGGTCTCTCTCACTCTCTCTTGTACTCTGTCATGTGTGTGCATTCTAAGATGTGCTTTAAATGCGCATTTAAAGCAGACACTCTTGCAGTCAATTGATCTTTCGCAAAACCCTGCCCCTAAACTGCCGTTGTCCAATCACACATCCTATCAACGGTTACTAAGTAAGCAAGGTCCGTCAAGCTGCGTGAAGCGATGTGCCTATGGCATATGTAAATCGGACAGTATGTACCCCAAAGGTTTGGCTGGGGAGTCTTTTTTTCCCTTCCCAAAGCCAAAGACACAACATGAGCGGTGCCTACAGTGGATCAAGCAGTGTGGAAAGCCCCACTCCCAGCTAAATGTCAAGAAAATAAACATGCATACATATGTCTGATCCAAGGTAAGGCAAGTCTAGTCTAACGCCATAGCGATGACTATATGAGCAAGACGTTCATATAGGCCTATAGCCTACAAAACTGGATATTAAAGTTTTCTGTACTATCAGCAAATATTGTTTATCACTATAGCATTGCCAGAACGTTAGACTAGTTGCTCGACGTAGTATTAGCTCACGTTAATGAAAATGTTAGCCAGCTTGCTAGCAAGTTCACGTTAGCTCTCTAAAGTTATATTTCGTCAGTTCACACTGCGGTCTAACAGGCAATTTAACATACATGTAGCGTCCTAACAGGCAATTTAAACTTATTTTTCCATCTATCATGTAGCATTTTGTGAACGGACAGCCTACACCTGAATATCCCAACTATAATATTTAAATATTTCAGTCAACATCCTCATAAAGCGTACAGGTGTCCAGATCTACATTAATGAACATTAATCAATAACAGCTTTAGCCTCGGAGCAACCGGAAAGTTTAGCTAGCAAGGTAACGGTAACGCTCTTATGGAGGATGTGGACACTGATAAACGTGTAAAATATTATTTTTACAATACTAAGGTAACATCAGGGAACTTACCCGGCAGTGCAAGAGCACGACTGGTCCACAAGGCTGTTGTTGTTGCACTTTAGTTAGAGGTTGTGGGGTTTCTCCCTTTTTTCCCATTGACCGGTACTCTTTGGCCTCTACAGTTGTGGTGTTCCCATCATTACATAATAATTTGATGTTATGTATATACCCCTCCATTGCATATTGCAACCGCTTTTGCCTCGACCTTGAGGATATAGAGCTAATATTGGATAGCTAGTTGGATAGCTAGTAAATGGAGTCACTGACACCGACAGGTACACCTCTCCCCGCCATGACACTGTGTTTTCTTCTACTGTCTATGGTTGACAGTCCGTCGTTGTCGGTAAGCTTGACGGGCTAGCAACAGTAACTAAGGGGGGCGCGGCTTTTGCGAAAGGTCAATTATCCTTTTTATTATGTCTCTGTTGGTTAGGTCCCTTCTTAGTTTCTCATAGGTGCTATCATTGCTAAGCAAGATGCTCACCTTGGAGTTATACTTATTTTGTTTTTTAGAACCACTGTGCATCTTACTAAATACTCTTTTCTCCTGGTGGGATTGGATTGAAAAGGATTGGATTGAATGTTTTCCTAGAGGAAAACGCGGAGTCACCCATGGTTTATCATGGGATATTATTTTACATAATCATTTATACTGTTTGAAAGGTTGCAGACCATAAAAGTTAATGATTATGTTTGCTTTACTTTTTTACAGGAAGTGGGAAGCATCATCGGAAGGGTATGTGTCTTTGGTGCATACACAATTTTGAACTTTAATTTAGAATGCATGTTAACAGATTAGACTATGCACACCTGTTTAGCAGAATCTAATAAAAGATATCTCAGGTCCCTACCGATTGGAATCAGCCCTTGAACTCAATGGGCTCTATTTTCACATTCTTTCGCGGATTGTCATAAGTCCTAAGCGCAATTGTCTTTGGGGGCGGTCTCAGCACAAAACTCTATATTGCCTGCTGAAAAAGTGAACATTGTGCTTGCCGCATAGTTCAAATGGGCTGTCTTAAATTAGTGAATTAGTCATGGGTGTGTTTGAGGCGTAGCATATAATAAACCAATAAGAGTTCACACTCTCATTCCCTTTAAAAGTCCGGCGCACTGTTCAATGGCGTATTATGTTTTATGATGGCGGATTATACTTGGCGAAATGTTTTCATGTACAGAAAATGGGCGCAATGTGAAGGCACGGGAGATTTACAGTATATATAAGCAAAATATTAACTTAAATGATGTTCTGGTGGTGAAGCCTAATATGTACTTTCTTGTTTTTTGACGATCTCATTTTAAAAGTGTATTTACATCCCTATGTGTCCGCCAGTGGTCAAATAGCCCGTCAGTTACTTGTTATTAATTTTCAGTGCTTACTGCAATCAATTAAGGTTTGCAAATATTATATTTTGTAAAATAACCATGGTGTGATGTACATTTGATTTTTATATTTCGAGGACTCCATATGCGCTGCTGCTTGCTCCTGTTGATGAAAGAAGCAGCATGTGCCTGCACTCTTCAATATCCCAAAGCACCAAGCGCCCATAAAATAGCCTTTGAATAATGCGGGAGTGATTCCTGACCAGGTTTTTTCTGGTCAGTGGCGAATTCACTTTTACTTCTTGTAAAATAGCAAATGCGCGCTATGCGCCTCACCACACCCTTCTTTTCACTGACACGCCTGACAGAGCGCAAAGCCATCTGCTATCTTGACAACGTACATTTCTGCCGGAAAAAAAGAACAATGTGCTCGCACAAAATAGCAATGATAGGTTGTGCAAGTCGCGAAAGCACAGTGTGCCATGTACATTATCGGGCCCAATGAGTAAAAGCTCATAGGTTTTCTAGACAGTAATGTTTTGCCAAGTTATCTGTGCGAGTTAAATCAAGAGAAAAAAATAACGATAGTCGATGGACGAAAAAAAAATCTGTGAGCTTTAAATTACAGACAAGTATATCCGATTTTTTAGTATAATTTTTTGTATAAGTGGAAAAATGCATTTCATGTCATGATATTTAAGAGATGCAGTTCCAAAAGTTCCTATGACCCCTTGGTAGATGGGCATATTAATTGCAGGAGTTTCTTCTACCTCCATCATCAAATAAAATGACAAGACCGAATAAATTAATGCACTACAACAAAGGCCTCCATTTTTATGGTAGGCCTACAAAGTTGGGATCTACCTGAAAGAGCAGGTAAAATAAATCTTTCGACTGATTTGTACTCCCCAGAAAAAAATAGCCAGAATCAATTCTGAAAAGCCCCATAAAGAAGTTGCCAAAATCTAGCCCCTCCATTTACACAGCTTTGACAGTTGCCAGATTGCAGTCATTTCCAGTTGACCCAAAATAAGTGTAAAAGAGCTGTTGTGTTTGACATATAACTTAAAATACTTGTGAACAACTTTGTAACAATTCTACTGGTAAAACTTAATGCTATGCTAGATAATGTCAGCGGGTAGGGCAGTTGGGATTTTCCTCCATGACTGTGTTATAGGCCTATGCCAAGCTACAGCCAGAATATTTGCTATAATAGCTAATGCTAACACCACCAGGAACCATGTGTTGGAATACTGAACAATTAAAATAAAATATCACTCTTTACTATTGGTGGGCATAGATAATTTTTTTATCTAGATAAATCTCACTGTAATCTTGATATTAATCTAGATTAAAATGGCTCATTTGAATTCTGCCAAATGCATTCGAAATATATCTGCTACTCAAATAATGAGTAACAACCTCAGAAACATTACATTTTATTTATTGTCTTCTTCTGCATCAGACTTGGCTCATTTGTGCAATTTTGTTAATTTGTAAATGTACTTTTGTGGTAAGCTTTGAAAGTCAGACATTTTGAAAAAAGAGGATTACAAATATAGGCTATTTATACTCTGCTTTCTTTTATGTGTGTTCTTTTTTGTTTTGTTGCTCTCTGCTTTTTATTTCTTGAGAGGTATATTGAATTGTGTTACCGTATTTCCTGAAATAATGGCCGGGATCAATTAATGAGTTAATAATTAAAGAGCGCATAGGCCTATTCTACCTACCAGGTCAATAAGAAATAAAGGCCTGCCTGTAATTAAAGCCTGCCTAAAATTAAGGCCTGGGCGTTGGGTGAACTAAGCAGTGTTGTAATGTAACGGAGTACAAATACTTCGTTACTGTACTTAAGTAGAAATTTCACGTATCTGTACTTTACTTCGCTATTTAAATTTATGTCAACTTTCACTTTTACTCCACTACATTTCCTACATAAAATGTATACTTTTACTCCGTTATATTTCCACTAAGCATCTTCGTTACTCGTTACTAAAAAATAATATGAGAAGAAATGTTGGCGAATCACTGCTCCTAGATTGTGTGAGACTAGGGCGCAGGTGTGACGTAGAAATACATTTCTATGTGTATTTCTATGGTCGCTACAATTGTATTTGGGAAGTTCCTCACACCGCGCGCTATATTTTATTTGAGGAGGACGCACAACTGAAACTGCCATGGAAGCACGAGAACAGTCTACTGGAGGACCTCCCGTTATGGTAGATCACCCCGACGATAGTGGTGAACTCGGTGAACAGGGAAGAGGTGAAGATAACGTCATACGCCCATGGCCGTATTTGCAAGACATGTTTCTGTTCATTGGAATGAAAGATTCTTCTTACCGGATGAAGTGCCTCTTATGCCTACCGAAAGTCACAGAAATTTTGGCATTCAAAAACTCCCCATCCAACCTGAAGAAGCACGTCGAGGTAGGTTAAAGTATTATTTAATCAGTAAAGCAATGTCAATGTGATTCAGCATTAGTTATCATAAGCCGAATCAGATATATGGCTAACTTGAGGCTAACGTCTGCTTGTTAATGTTGCTAATTAGCTGATTGGCGCACAAACGTCAAGTAGGCCCTGCAGTACAGGCTACAAAACACAAACAGCAGCAGGTTGTACTGTTATTGCCTAGGTATTGTAAGGGCGGCTGTCTGAGTGTTGAAAATTCTATGTTTTTGAAACGAGATAATTTGGTGGCATTTAAGTTTTCAAAAATAAAGTCAGTGATGAAAATTAGAACAAGTTTCTAGTAATTTGCTACCTTGGATTAAAAGGGTCCGGATTTTCCAGGCTAGTAATTTGCATCACAGATGAAAATATAGTTTCATTAACTTACTTGCAGTTAGATAATGTTTAACAGTCAAATGACAATTGTTTGTGTTATCTGACTTGAATCTTGTAGCTAAAGTTGCTCATTAAATGTCTCTCCCTCTGAAACAGAGAAAGCATGTACCTCACCTCAAAAAGTATGAAGAGCTTACATCAGCAAAGAGAAAAAGGACTCATGAGACTCCGACCTCCACCTCCAGCATCAAGCAGACCACATTGGTGAACACCAGGACTGTGTCTCAGAGGTCCATTGACAAAGCTATAGTGACTTACGTGGTCCAAGGACTCCGGCCATTCCATGTTGTTGAAGAACAAGCATTTCAAGATTTTGTGAAAGAATTGCAGCCTAATGTAAAAATTATTTCACGGCTGACTCTGCGCTCCATGATTGATGATGCCTACAGGGGAATGAAGAGGGCTGTGACCGAGGCCATGAGGGGAGTTGACCATGTCGCCACCACCACCGACTGCTGGTCTGTCAGAAGGCGGAGCTTCATCGGAGTTACTGCCCATTGGATTGACCCCGACAGTCTCAAAAGATGCTCAGCAGCCCTAGCCTGTAAACAGCTGAGAGGTTCGCACACATTTGATGTGTTGGCAAGTGCCCTGAATGAGATTCACTCTGAGTTTGAGATTCGGGGAAAGATTGTGCGAACAACAACAGACAATGCCTCTAACTTCATAAAAGCGTTCAACATTTTTGGTGAAGATGAGAACAATAATGCCATTGGAAGTGATGATGATCATGGCAGTGCATCTCAACCAGGAGAGGAAGAAGATGATCAAGAAGGGGATGAAGAAGTGGAGTCTCTTGATGTGTCAGCACTTCTGACTGAAGATGATGGCTTAGAGTTCGAGCTCCCAAAGCACCAGCGCTGTGCTTGTCACTTACTCAACCTAATAGCTACTGTTGATGCCATGAAAGCAACATCCAGTGAGGCGTACAAGAAAGTGTATCGTTCAACATTTGGCAAGTGTAGTGCACTTTGGAACAAATGTGGAAAATCCACCCTTGCAGCCGAAACTGTTGAAAATGCTTGTTCCCTCCAGCTGCTGCGCCCAAATTCCACCAGGTGGAACTCCCTATTCCTGGCAGTGGAAAGACTGCTGAGAATAATTAAAGAAAAGGGAGAGGGGACCATCAGAGTCATCTTCACTGACTTAAAGCTTCCAATGTAAGTAGGAATCGTTTTTTTTTATTTAGTTTTATTTCATCATAATCGAACATCTGGAATGTCTTCCTTTGTCCCATTATTTTATGGACACTAATAACTTTACATTACATTGTGTCCCAACTTCCACTTATTATTGGTAAATTTTACTGAATTACTCTTCCAGCAGTTATTTTGATGAATTCAATGAAATGGTTACAGTGTTATAAAAACAATGTTGTGTTTGGTTTTCAACAGGTTGAATCCAGCTGAACTCTCCTTTCTCGCTGAGTATGCCACTGTCATGACCCCTGTCGCCCAGGCTACCAACATCTTGCAAGCAGAAGCAAATGCCATGATGGGATGGCTACTTCCAACCATCAACCTGCTCAATGTCAAACTTGACAGAGTCAAGTTGTCACTGAAGTTCTGCAAGCCTCTGGTGGATGCTCTACAGGTAACTTTTATTATTGTATTTATTTTCTATTGTCTTAACTCTTCAATTATTAATTAAATATATGTAAGTTTCTTTGCCACTTTGTCTCAATGCTTACATGTTTTATGTAAAGTACATTTTGAATTGCCTTGTTGCTGAAATGTGCTATAAATAACCTGTCTTACAGGTGGGAATCATTAACCGTTTTGGCCACATGTTTGGAGAACCAGAGTTGATCGCTGCTGCGATTCTGCATCCGAAATTCCGAACGATGTGGACAAAGGATGAAGCCACAATCAAAACGGGTAAGATACCATGGGGATAGTGAAAAATTAGGTGTATATATTTTCACAATTTGTTATACTGGCAATTCACAAATCAAGATTCTGATTGCTGCACAACAAATTTACCCTCGGTACTAAAGAAACCTTGAATTATAGGTGCATGGATAGTACATGAAACTAAAATAACAAACCTTAAATTAAAAGTTTGTGTTGGGGTCATGACAGATTAGACAGTTGCATTAGTTGTATAATTTATATTTTCATCCACACTATTTCAGGAACTGACTACATCAGGCAGCAACTGGAAGAGTCCTCACTGCAGATAGGCGATGCCAGCAGGTCCTCTTCATCTGATGAAGATGACTTTTTCTCTGCCATGCAGTCATCTCAAATGCAAGAAGGCGCCAAACAGCTGGATGGGTACTTGGCCTGTTCAGCTGATCACATGGACTTGCTGAAGTCCTTCCCAGCAGTGTGCAAGCTTTCTGTGAAGCTGAACACTCCGCTACCTGCCTCAGCAGCCTGTGAAAGGCTATTTAGCATCGCAGGACTTGTCTTCAGTCCAAGAAGAGTAAGACTGAATTCTCGCAACTTTGAAAACCAGCTTCTTTTGAAGATGAACAGACACCTTTTCAGTTTCAACTAATGACTGGCGTATTAGTAGCTACTGGACAGAGGTGGCCTGTGTGTGTGTGTGTGTGTGTGAGATGGTGACCTGGGGAGTAAGCCCTACAAATGCTCATACCACATGACCAAAATGTTCTCCCTACCAGAAGTACCAGCAGGTCTTTTTTTTTTTAATTTTTTTTTTTAAGAAAGAAATAAGCAATTTATTTTTCATTTTTACCTGAAGTTCATACAGAAGTGAAATTTCTGTTTCTGTTTTTTTTTCTTTGTCAACTCTAAAAATATGCTGTTTTTCTTTGAACTTCAGAGAATTCACTGAATATGCTTTATGCTTCAGTATAAGAAAGCCACAATAAAGTTCACAATAAAAGTTCTAACCGCTTGCTTTTTAAAAAAAAAAAAAAAAAAAACTTTTTACTTTTACTTCAAATACTTAAGTACATTAAATATCAGAAAATTACTTTTGATACTTAAGTACAGTATATATCAGATACTTTAAGACTTTTACTTAAGTAATATTCTAAAAGGTAACTTTCACTTCTACCAAAGTCTTTTTCTATTACGATACTTGTACTTTTACTCAAGTATTGCTTTGTAGTACTTTATACAACACTGGAACTAAGTAAATAAAGGCCCCGGCCATTATTTCAGGAAATACGGTATGTAGCCTATTTTTGTCTTGTATTTTGTTGGAACAGTCTGGTAGATCAGTCAGATGGACTAAGTAATAGACTAAAATTAAGGTGAATTGTAGACATTATGAAGTTATGACATGATAAAATTGAAATATTCTAAAACATGTTTCTTTCCTTACTTACAGAAAGGAGATACTGTGAAGAGAATACGCGAGGAGGTAAGCCTTAATAAGTCTTTGCTAGGGCTGGGCGATATGGACTAAAATGTATATCTCGATATATCTCTCTCATATATCGATATACGATATATATCTCGATATCTTTCCAGCAAAAATAAATAAATAAATAAATCAAATAAAGTGTCTATAAAATAAATAATGAAAATAATATAAAGAGCTTTTTTTCAAAATAACAAGTTCTCAACTTAGCTGTGCAACAGTAATAACAAACATGTGGGCCTTCTTTCCATTTGTATATTTTGTGCAAAGAAAACGAATGTGTTAAGAGTCTCCGCCGTAATGTGACACAAATGTAGGACTCACAGGTTCTGCTAACTTTTCTCCACTCGTCTGTTGTCATTGCGTCACAGAGTTCAAATGCCAATCGCGCTCTCTCATCATAGTCGCGGCAGTTCTTGTCTTGTAAAGTAACAACACAAATCCGCGTTCCACTACGGCAATTGATGCCATGTCCACCGTGATACGGCAATTGATTTTAACGTTATGCTCCACCGCCGCTTTTTCTGTCATAGAGTTAGGGAACATTGCATGCTAAAGAGTTCTGAAGTTTCGCTCAGTTCCCACTGGTTTTGTGGCGGTCTGTCCTCGGAGTTTGTAACACTCTTCATATACTTGCCGGTGGCCTCCATTTCAAAATGACCAAACCGTTGCTTCGCTTTTTTGGCCACAATAACCTTTCCGCGGCATTCTCCATCTGTATAACTCATGCATTCTATCGAAGTCGCCATTGTTGTTTACTCGGTCTACATGAGTAGGGGAAGGGAGGAGCTAACTCAAAGCAAGGAGCACTGAGCTATCAGTGGCAAGGAAGCTGGTGCACAGATGTCGCATAGCTGAAAAAAGCGGAATACTTGTCTCTGGATTAAAAAACAAGTCATAACCGATATATACGATATGTCAAAAATCATATCGTGGTTTGAAATTATATCGATATTGATTAAATATCGATATACCGCCCAGCCCTAGCCTTTGCTATATCAAGTTTATTTTTGCCATTTAATGGACCAAATAGATGGTCAGTTTTGTTCCCATGGATACAGACTCACCACCCCCTTCCAGGATGTTACCAGCATTCTCCTAAAAAATGTGTTACCGTTTAAATTCTGTGCACTTCTTATTGGATCCTCACGTTTGATCTTTCTATTTCATTTCCTACTGTTTCTTTATGACTTTATTTTCTCTTTTATGTTTTTTCTTTTAGGTTTGCTTAGATCGTAAAAACACTCAATGGGAAGCTTGAGTACTTGTAGTTATTTGCTTGAATAAGACAACTCTACATGACAAAAACAATACTTGTAAAAACCAATCAGAAAGTCACCTTGACATTGGATTAAAACACAATGCCAGGAGATAAGAGACCAAGGAAATCCTGTAAAAAAATGCCAAAAATATTGAACTAGTTTTCATCCTGGAATCAGAAACTGATGGTAGTGAGTACAAGGAATGCAGAAAATGCACCCTGACAGGCTGATATCAATGCAGATGGAGTCGATGAAAATTGATCTGAATTGATGTAAGTTGTAGAAATGTAAATAAAAATAAAAGTAATTATAACCACAAAACCGATGGTCCACAGGCTTTCCATTTGAAATGGAACCAGAACTATAAACTGTGAAATGATTGGCAGTCATATGGAAAATCCACAACAAATAAGGCTTTTGAACACATTCGTGTTTGTCAGGAATCTTAAAATAGAATTTTGTAGTGAACAAGCTTACCATAAAAAGAGGTAACGCCACAAAGAAAGAGCCAGGAAAAAGGTTAAAATTAGGCCTAGTTCTCAAGGCAGTTGATTTATATAGTACATTTCACTTGCTTAGAGGAACCCATGGTTTGAAGACTTAAGAGTATTTGTTATGAAATTTGCACTAGCTGAAATTTACTAATGACCTATGCATTATTACAAGGTGATTAAGATCTGAAACTTTGTTAAAGGTCTCCTTCCAAAATAAACTGTTTAAGTCTTGATGTTTTTACATTACCATAGGTCAGCCCAAGTTGTACTTCTATGCTCAACTTCAAAATGCTCTCCTACCCCTGTAGTCTGTATTCGCCTGTGATAGAAAACTGCCAGGAAAAACGAGCGAATCGGAAAAGCTGTACAAATGTACGTCAATTTGAACATTAGCTATGCAGTTAACCCGCCCTCAAGAAACGTTAGGCTGCCTGCAGACAGACCCACTAGATGGAGCGTCACAGTGTTAGCCAATCAGAGGCGATACATTTGCATATCATTACTATTCATAAGAATCCTCTCGAGCTATCCCTGCTCTCGTTTTCACCTAACTAAAATAGCTTGAAACAAGACAACCACAGCATATTTTTTGTCGAAACCAACTCTCATGACATTATTTTAGATAAGAGACCACGACAAAATTAATGAAAATACGATGGAATGAGATCTTTAAAATAATCTTAGGTTTTGGAACTCTTAGGCTGCCCAATTTCTTTTCTCACTTACCTTGCCTCGCACCATACATTTTACATTAATTAATTACATAATAACTTTAAATGTCTTTATAATAACAAACAATAAGGACTCAAACCTAGATAAATAATAGAATGTGGGTGGGGGGTTTGATACCGTTTTGGTGTATTGTTGGCCCATGGTCAATTTTGTTGAATATCTGATGTCAAATAGACTTCAAGCAATTGCTATTCGCAAACAACCTCCCTGTGACCAATACTAGCTAAAATCTTGGCCAATTGATGGCTACATGTATGTGTGCTGTCTAGGTACAGATATTAAAGTGATACGGCATCATATGAGAAATACACTCCATCTTTTCACCCCACTCGAGTTAAAAAAATTGAGTTTTACTATTCTCCAGCTAATCTGTTTTCTGAGTCACACTTTTAGGTACAGCCTAACATAAATCATTGAATCAGGTCTTCCCTAATTTCCTTGATCCCTTTGTAGTTGCAAAGTGTATTAAGACCAATGGAAAATGTCAGCATTGTAAGAATAAATATTTGTGAAGATTCATTTCATAGTTTTTCATGCATGTTTAACAGTAAGTTTACACTGTTTGTTATACTGTTTGTATGGTTATGTATTTGTTACAATGCCAGATAACATACCTGTATAAATGGTTGGTAAAGTAAGGTTTTGAGCTTTGTTCTAACTAAAGTGTCAGCCATGATTGCCATTGCCTATTGCTCGGACATTTGAACAGACATTCATGTTGCATAAATATAACTATTTAGAGATATTTTATCAGATTACAAAAGTCACCGTCACTGTGAAACAAAATACTCACTCCTCCACTAATTGAGCAGCAAGCTGACAGTAACATTACAATTCTCCTGTGAGAAGAAAAAAAAGCTAAGCCCAGAAATAATATGTACTGTAGAGAGAATGAGTTGGATAGCAGACTCTGATTAATGCTTTACTAACAATACAGGAACTAATTTAGAGAGTGAGATTACTAACATTTCTAGGCAAGCTAGCATTTGTTACAAATGAACTTATACAACTGAATGTGTTGCTCTGTTTGAACAGAGCAGTGCCCGCATCAACATCTCAGAGGGTACATGTCCTGAACGCATCATAACCATCACAGGCCCCACTGAATGTGTGTTTCGGGCCTTCACCATGATCACAGTCAAGTTGGAAGAGGTACTTGACATACATTTACTCACAAACATGAAAACCTGATGTGCATGTGATATTGTAAAAACGCATAGTACATTAGAAACAGCAAAATGCAGATGCGACATTTCATCAAGAAAAAATGTTTTTAAAAAATGTCAATTTATTCGACACAAAATGATCAATTTTCTCTATGAAGTAAACAAAAAGTGTCCAAAAACTGTGCCCAATGTTTTTTTCTGAATGCACACCTGCATTATGGTGAAGTTGATGTGTCATACTGTAGGTCTTAGTATTTCAAGTAACAATCCCATGTAAATTTCTATTGTAATTGTAATAACGACAAAATACCATGAAGTAAGTGATATTAAAGTTGGTATAAAATACTGGGTATAAACAGTAGCGACATTAACTTCAAGCATCTTCCTTGTTCACATTTACTGTTCTCTTCCAATACCAGAATCTTGCTGCTCTTGTGGTCAATGGTACAGTCACCAGCAAGCCTTCAGTCACCTTACGACTGGTCATTCCTGCAAGTCAATGTGGCTCACTCATCGGAAAGGGTGGCTCAAAAATAAAGGAGATCAGGGAGGTGAGTTGTGCAGACAAACACAGACAATCACCTATAAATGTGATTATATCTTAGAATGTTTTTAAGATATTGAGGGGGCAGCCGTGGCCCACTAGCGCTTCGGACTTGTGACTGAAGGGTTGCCGGTTCAAACCCCGACCAGTGGAAAGCGGCTGAAGTGCCCTTGAGCAAGACACCTAACCTCTCACTGCTCCGAGCGCCACTGTTGTGCAGGCAGCTCACTGCGCCGGGATTGGGATAAATGCAGAGACTAAATTTCCCACACGGGATCAAAAAGAGCATAATTCTTATTCTTCTTCGCATTGTGTGGATAAATGATGTAGCATATTTATAATATAGTGTCAAGGTAATCGGATCAGACTATTAACATGTTGCATGCTAGCATTATGCTTAAAAGTGGCTGGCACCGGTAATTTTCTTTTCTTTTTAACTAGAAAATTGAATGTGATGATTAAAGGTGCTCTATGCAATTTTGCAAGATTTTAGCTCAATTTCATTTTTATCTCAAACCGTTTCAACCACCCCTTGATCGGCTTGCTGTCTGCCTACTGAATACATTGGGAAAAAACCCGGTCTCAAAACACAACACAGAAGCTGCAATACCAAAACAAACACTAGGGCCAGGAGGATGTGCACCAAAGCAATAACAGACAACGGGCAAACAATCGGCAAGAGGAGGTGGGGGTTAATGCGCGTGCGACAGAGTTGATTGTACAGTGTGAATCCGGGTGTGAGTTTGAATACTGTGTTGGTAAATTATTTTTGGTAAATAATTTTGGCTGAGGCACGTCTGAAGAAAAGACGCTCGGAGGAATATAAGGCGAGAAGAAGAGAAATTGAGAAGCAACGAAATAAGACCCAGGCTTACATTTGGGATTCGTTTGAACGGTGGAGAGAACTTTGCCGGCAAAAGAACTTCCCATCGGATGCATAGGTGGCACGTTTACGATTACTTGTTGTGAGAGCATTCACATGCAAAAATAAAAAACAGTTATCTCCAAAGCTATCTCATGAAAGCGACATTACAAGACGGAGGTAATTATACTGCTTATACTGAGTAAGGTACGACGATTACACTGGGGGGAGGGGGGAGCTTGCTCTGTTTTGTTTTGTATTTATGTGAAACGTTAGCAGAAGTGATGTCAAACAGCATCGCATAGAGCACCTTTAACAGAAAATATAATGTGGGCTAATTTGAAATGGAATGTCTTAAATGTCCCGGTCCAAACTTTGAGGTGCTACAACCTACACGGGGTCTGTTTAATTAGATAAGATTTGCATAGCAAGCGTCTAGGCCAGAATACAAAAATGTATGACGCCTGTAATCATCAAAAGCAAACAATACCTGCAAGACTGTGTAAGTTACCTAGCCTAGGTTACCACACTTAACACCTCATGTTTATTTACATGCTTCAACCTAGTCAATTAACAGTTTGTCTGATCAGCAAGGCATGCTAACATTCACTTCATACCGATCAAAACAAACAAACCACACAGCAACACAACCTCTCTTTTACCAAGTTATCCAATTCCCATGTCACTTTGAATATAGCCATTTGAACAGTTCCTGAAATTACCTTTATGTAGCAAAACATAAAGTTAGGCTAATTTTGTATTTCCCTGCACAACGTTAGAGAAATCATTAGCTTTGCTTTGTGTGGGAGGCTATTACTCACAAGTACAGCTCTGCTACGTGGAAAGTACAAATTGTTTACCGTGCATAGACGGACACTTGACTGCAGAATTGTTTAGAAGTTACTAAATTTCTTTCCTTGTTCTATCATCCAGTGTTATAAACTGACGTGCAGGTATCCGGTAAAACATTAATCTTGATTCCTTAGTTTTTCTTGTCGTCTCTGACAACCAACAACACAAATATGGCATGGCGAAGTTAACCCCTTAAGACACGCCCCTATTATAACATTGTTTTTACCGGAATGGCAATAACCAAGTAGTAATGTGTTAGTAAAGACTGTTTGTAATGTTGTAGTAATGTTATAATGTTGTAGTTAAGCTTTTTCAATGAAGTGTCCATAATAAAAAATAAATATAAAAATAATAAAAACCTTTCATATTGAGAGATATATATTGCCCAAGCATCGCCTATACAGACTTAAAGAGGACCTGAAACACTAGATCAAGTTATCTTCATTTACAAGATTGATTCCAACGCAAAAATATCCTAAAGGTTTTATACTGCCAGGGTCACTGCCACTGGTTTATGAATGATAAGTGGCCCAATCTGTAATTTCCCAAACATGCAGCGCCATCTTTAAATAGAATGGAACATGACGTAACTGGGTTGGTTGTCAAAAGTTCTACTTAATGTTTGTAAGTAGATCAAGAAACAAAAAAAGGTAAAGGCAATGATCTTTTCAGTGTTGCTACTGAAACAGCAGATAGTTACTGTTAGTTTTTTCAAAATAATTTAATCCTGGTTACCCTCTACATTGCCTCGTCAGGTAACTGAAATAGTTTCTTCTGCTTATATTTTTACATAGAGTGAATGAATGAGCTTCTGCAAAATACATGCCATTCGTTACCCTATATAAATGAATTGTTACCAATCGTTCTGGTCAACCATGCCATATCAATAATTGGAATAAGTTTGGTGTAGTGAAAAGAAGAAAAGGATGAAATAAATTGGGCCTGTGGACAATAATATACAGTAAGTGAAATCTACCTATCGCTAACATGCTAACATTACATTGAGTGGTAGAGTAACGGCTTTGGTTACGTTGATGGACTGCATAAAGACCATTTTGTCTGGGTACGTTTAAAACATGATAAAATGCCAATGTAGTGTAAGGAATCTGTTGCCTGTTTGAGAGTTTTAAGCGACATGAGGCTATTTTGTTTCTCTGATACCAACGTTCAGCGAAACAATCGTAAGTTAATCCTAATGTGAACTGTTATACCGTCACTTCACTCTGAAGTTAGTCTAGCGTTTACATCCTCTGTTCAAAAGTGACGTTCACTGCTGGAAAGTAAACGATCACTGTCCACTTTTAGCCATCTCATCGACTCAAACCACACCAGAAAACAAGCAATAACCATCACAGCCTTCATACCCTTTTTTAATTTTATTTTCTTACCATGACAGAATACAAAAAATAACGCCCCTTTGCCATCATTCAGATTTATTTGAGCTTTTTCTTTCCACCAAACCAAATTACTAATGGTGTGTTTATCCCATTGATATGGTTTATTCACTGGCGTTGCAGGTAGGCGGGTAGACTTGTCTAGCATTACATGTCTCATCTGTGATAAACAAGTTATTCTGAAAAAATAAATACCCAAAAAGTTATTTTTGTCTTCTTTTTCTTTTTATCCTACACTCTGGCATTAAATCATCTTTCATTGGGGTAGTGATGTTATACCAATATAGGCTAATTAAATTGTCTGTGACCGTGTCTTGCTCCTTCCATGCTTCTGCATTGACTAAACTTCTCAGAATTTTCAACCAACCAACCCAGTGACGTAGCCAGATGGCCAACGGCCATTTTTAGCAAAATGTAGCAAATATGAATTTGTAGTGCGTTCACGGGGGTGTTGCATGTCGGAGGATTCTACAGAACTCTATTGTTGCGGTAGGCGACGTCACTTCTCATCGAATGTCTCATCTCGGACCTCCCACCTTGAAGTCTGAACTTTGGGAGAGCTCCTAGAAGAACGTTACTGCATTATTGCATCTTTCGGCGATGACCGTTGTTTTGTGTGTATCCGAGGTAGCCTACCTAGCTGCTATATGCTTTATCAACATTATGTAAATGAAACCTATAGAAAAAGTAAAGCTTTAGAGATAACAATATAAGTAGCAGCTAGTATAGACCTCATCCTATCTCTTTGTACTTACTGTTCAAGGATGTGTGCTGCCAAGTGTTATAAGACAAGCCTCATGTAATTGTTTACAATTGCTGCTATCAAGGGGGCAGACATGTTTTTTTGTTGTTGTCAAATGAACGCTATTTCATAGGAAGTTGGGACATTCTAAACGGTTATAAAAAGAATCCTCCGACATCCTACATGCCCGTGAATGCACCATTAGTATTAATGGTTATCAAAATTGAGGAGTCACGTGATCTACTGGACAAGATGACAGCTTAGGTTTTTAGCTCCTGGCCCGAGTTTGACAAATTGGCAGACATGGAAGAACAGAAGATGTAAGGTTCGCATCATTGGGTTGGGAGAGGGGCTCGAAGGCTCCAATGCCATTTAATCTCACTCAATTCCTCCCCAAATGGTTCCCGACCCTTTTGGACATTCAGATTGAGATTATGAGGGCTCATCGAATCTACAGTGACACTCGTAATCGAGGAGTTAACTGTACACTGATTTTCAACGTGCTACGTTACACTACTCGTCAGGCCATTTTGCGTGCTGCCAAGAAGAACCCTCTCTCCATTGATGGTCGGAAGATTCGTTTCTCGCCAGATTACAGCAACTTTACTGTCAAGCGCCGCCAAGCCTTTCACCAGGTTATGAACACTGCTCAGGCTAATAGCGTGAACTTTTTCCTGCTGTATCCTGCTACGCTGAAAATTAAGGATGGCGCTCAATACAAGTTGTTCTCCGCTCCCAAAGAAGCAAAGGACTACCTGGCTGCATTCTTGCCAGCTCAAGCGAATGTTACCGACACATCGGAGAACACTGCTAAGCTAGGAGATTGAGCCTTGGACCTAATCTCAAATGTCACTGGTTTGTTCTTTTGGTCTTTCATTTAAGTAGGCTACAGGACTTTTTAGTTTGTTAACATTTATGCAGACGTGTAGAGATTTCATAAGGCTGACAAGGACTGGTTTTCCTATTTAGGCAATGTGGTTTTGCGCTTTTTTTTTTGCTTTTTGTAAATCTGTCTGATTTGAGGACTAACACCTGCGTTACGGTAGTTTCGCCTAAATTGACGGTATTTTGTTTACGACCTTGTTATATAGTGTGCTCTCTACTCTTCAAGTTCATGCCTAGTTAGGATTGTATTTTGAAGATTTTGGTAATGTCACAAACTCCTTGGCTCAAAGAGTAAGGACATAGAAAGACAAACACCATTGGGGCAACATTAAATTATAATCGCGATTTATTTACAAATATATTTACATAAGTCAGCAGATGGAAAACACAAAAAGGAAGAGATAAAGTGCCATGCCAATCAACAAGTGTAAATGTAATGCATAAGAAAGCAAAGGAATCCCAGCAGCCGGCCTGCTGGGGTATCAGGCCAAAGTAGGCGAGAGAGAAAGGGGCGAAGAGGAATCAAGTCACAGCTTTTATCCCAACCTCCATTAGCAGGAAACCACACCCTCAGACACACCGGCTCCTCCTGCAGGTCAAAATGCAATAGATATGCAACAAGCATGAGCCTAAGAGTATCACACACACACACACACACACACACACACACACTACTCTAGCAAAAGGGAGAAAGAGATGTAGCACAAGACGGCATGGCAAAGCCGGGGCGTCACATCACTCCCCCCCCACAAAACAGGAGCCCAATCTAAGGGTTTCTGGGAAAACATGTTTATATACTGTACACAAACCCACAACCCATTAATGACAAAACAACCAAACCCCAAAGTGCACACACTCACAGGCCTAAGTGAGCACCAATCACACCCATACATTTCACATTCACACCAAACCAACCAAACAGTCCACACTGTCACACACACAAACCGATACCATCCCCTCTCTCCTATGCATCCGGCGCCTGAACACACAGGTCAGAAGAAACAGAACAAGTTAGTGATAGACATGACATTCATTGCAACCCCTCCGGGGCTCGAGAAAGAGCATCAGCCATAATATTCTCACGGCCACGAATGTGCCGAATGATTAGTCTGTAGGGCTGGAGGAAGAGTGCCCACCTCATTAGGCGCTGATTGGAGTTTTGTAGGGATTGAAGAAATGTGAGGGGATTGTGATCTGAAAAAACCACAACAGGATGTAAACCTCCCCCTACATAAACATCAAAATGTTGGAGAGCCCATATTAAAGCCAAAGCCTCCTTCTCAATAGTCGAATAGTTTACCTGATTTTTATTAAACTTTCGTGAGAAGTAACATACTGGCCTGTCAGTGCCAGCATCACCCTCCTACAGCAGTACTGCACCTGCACCAACTTGGCTGGCATCAACCTGTAGCACAAAAGGTTGATCCAGCTTTGGTGCAGCCAAAACCGGCGCAGAAGTAAGTAAGAGTTTTGCATGGTCAAATGCTTTTTGGCAAACAGGTGTCCACTCAAATTTCACGGCATTCTTTAACAGATTTGTCAATGGGGCAACCACAGTTGAAAAGTTGGAACAAAAGTTCCTATAATACCCAGCCATTCCCAGGAAACGCATCAACTCCTTTTTTGTAGCAGGAGGAGGAAACCTGTCAATGGCCATCACTTTTGCCCTCACAGGCCGCACAGCACCCTGGCCAACTACCTCGTCCAGATAAACAACAGTGGCCTGTGCAAATTCACATTTGGCCAGGTTTACCGTCAAATTAGCCGCCTGTAACCTTTCAAGCAATGCTCTAACACGTGCTAGATGTACATCCCAAGAATCCGCGTAACAGACAACATCATCTAAATAGACAGAACACCCTTCCAACCCCGCAACAACTCTATTCATCAATCTCTGAAAAGTTGATGGGGCGTTACGTAAACCAAAACTCATTCTGGTATACGAGTACAGTCCAGAAGGCGTGATAAAAGCGGAAATCTCCTGGGCCCTAGGAGTTAAAGGCACCTGGTAATATCCTTTCAGTAAATCAAATTTACTAACAAATTGAGCGCTGCCAACCTGATCCACACAGTCTTCAATGCGGGGTAAGGGAAACGAGTCAGCCCTAGTTACCATGTTCACCTTCCTGTAATCAGTACAAAATCTGTACGAAGCATCAGATTTTCTAACCAGTAGACATGGAGAAGCCCAGCTGGAATACAATGGAACAGCTAACCCATTGTCTAGAAGGTACTGCACACAGGAGTCCAAACTCTTCCGCTTATCTGGTGCCACCCGGTAAATCCTTTGACAAATTGGTTTTGCCCCTCCCACATCTATATCATGCTGAATCCAAGTTGTACAGGTTGGCGTGTCAGAGTACAAGGACAAAAACTCAAGAATTAAACTTTTTAATTGTTCTTGTTTTTCACCCTCTAAATGGCTGAGAAGGCTATCCAAATTAGCCAGGGTTTCACTGTTGCCTAGCCGAGCATGCAATATAGCATCGTCAGGCCCATGCACGTCATCCTCAGCTGCCACCTGAGAGATGTTAAGTGCAACTGGCCCCACAGCAAGACCCACGGATTTCAGCACCAGATCTTTTCCTTGCATTTGCAAAGATGAAGAGAAATACGGCTTTAGCAAGTTCACATGACAAAGCTGAGTTTTGCATCTTCTTTCCGGAGTTGACACAATACAATTTGTTTCTGAGACCTGGCGGACAACAGTGTAAGGCCCCAAGTACTTGGCTTCAAATGGTGACCCAGGAATTGGCAACAATGCCAGAACTTGATCACCAGGACTAAAAGCCCTAGCAACTGCCTTGCGGTCATAAAGTCGTTTCATTTTACTCTGGGCATTTCTGAGGTTATCACTCGCCATTTGCCAAGCAAAAAATAGCTTGCGGCGAAAACCTTGGACATACTCTGCCACACCCTTTGGTGATTCTGCCACAGTCAACTCACCACCCAAAACAGACAGAGGTGTACGCACCTTGTGGCCAAAAACAAGATCATTAGGGCTAAACCCTGTACTCTCCTGTATGACTGTGCGCGCCGCCAGCAAGAGCCACGGCAAACCCTCCTCCCACTCTCGTTCCAGCTCTATACAATAAGAGCGTAACAAAGATTTTAAGGTGGCATGAAAACGCTCCAGCGCACCCTGACTTTGTGCATGGTATGCACTACTAAGATTATGCACAATGCGCAACTCCTGCAACGCCTCCATAAAGGCTTTTGATGTGAAATTTGAACCACTATCACTTTGAATCACCTTAGGTATGCCAAAGATGGAAATAAAGTGAGACAATGACTTCAATAAAGTCTTGGTGTTAATTGACCTTACTGCATATGCTGCAGGATATTGCGTAGCTTGACACATTACCGTTACCATATACTCCATACCCGACTTAGACTTTGGTAGAGGTCCAACACAATCAACAATTAAATGCTCAAAAGGAGTACTGGCAACATGATTAGGCTTCAACGGAGCCGGTTTGATGGACTCATTAGGCTTACCAGTAACCTGACAAACATGACACGATTTGATAAACATTGCAATATCACGTTTAATACGAGGCCAATAAAAGCTCTGCAACACGTAGTTTTAAGTCTTTTTCACACCAAAGTGACCAGATGCTTCTCCATGAGCAGCCTTCAGCACTAACTCACGATACTTGGCCGGCATCACCACTTGCAGCACATGACCTGCCACATCAGGGCCTGCATGAGGTGACCACCTTCGAAGAAGCAATCCATTCTGGACAAAATATCCATGCCCCACACTCTGATCACCTGTAGCCATTGCAAAATACTTTTCTAAAGTGGTGTATTTTTTCTGAGCCTCGACCACCTCATTTATTGACAAAGGAGCTGGCAACACTGGCACAAACACCTTAGCCAAAGATCCAGGTACAGTTGAAGGTTTCTCTGACAGCGCCCGAGCCATAGCACGAGTAACTGCACAGGCAGTGAAAACCTCAGGAAAAGCCTCTAAACACTTATCAGACTCTGGAGATGACATTACCCCTGTATTAACTACTGGTGGAGGTGAGAATTGACAAGGAAAAACACAATCACGACCCAGGTTATTGCCTATAATCAAATCAATTCCATCTACTGGCAGTGATGGACGAACAGCAATCACCACTTCACTATTGACAAAACCAGAATTTATTTCAATTCTATGTAGAGGTACAGAAAAAGAATGCAACCCAATTCCACGAATCAACACCACAGTATTAGTATCTGATGAGGAGGAAAATGGAAGAACAGACTGCCGAATAAAGCTCTCAGAGGCCCCTGTATCGCGCAATATTTTGACGGGCACTCTACAAGCATCACCAACTAATGAGACAAAACTGTCTGTAATAAACGGTGCATAATCAGCAGCAGGAATGTGTTCAAGCTCAACACTCAACCTTTTTTCCTCATCAGACAGAGAACAGTCAACAGTGGACACATTAACATTCGTTTTCAGTGTATTCCTTTCATTAACTGCATGAACTGAAGATACACAGCCTACTTCCTTAGTGCCATTTATGCCCTCTTTAGGCCTCCTACGGATCAAATCCGGACATTGGCGCTTGTAATGACCAGATTTGTGGCAATAATGGCAGGTAATGTCAGAATTCCCGTCTCTGTGTTTGCTTTCAGAAACAGTGTCAAACTTAACCGTAGAACCAGAATTAACATTACTAAAGCGGTCTCGCCGATAATAATCTTTACGAGGTGAAAATTCACACCTGTGATCCTTGTGAGTTAAAAAATAACCATCTGCAAGGACACTGGCCTCAGATGGTGTTTTACCTTTATGTTCGTTTATATAGATAGCCAACCTTTCCGGTAATATGTTTTTAAATTGCTCCACAATCATTAAATCACACAGCGAATCAAAATCACAAACAGCCTCAGCAGCAAGCCAACGATGGAAAAAATTGGAGAGCTCCCTAGCTACCTCAGCATATGTTTGCTTGTCAGATTTGCGATAATTACGAAAACGCTGTCGATAAGCTTCTGGAACAAGCTCATATGCTTTCAACACTGCATCTTTCACAGTCTGATAAACTTTGCGATCAGCAGCAGACAAGGCCACAAACGCATCTTGAGCACGGCCCTGCAAAGTAGTTTGCAACAATAAAACCTTAACTTCATCTGTCCACTGTCTATCACTAGCAACACTTTCGAACAAGGAAAAAAAAACGTCTGGGTCCCGTTCATTAAATTTCTGGAGAAACTTCACCATACTGGCTATATTATCCGAATGCTGAGAGGAATTACCGTATTTCCCTTCAGCCATTAGGGTTAGACGAGTGCGCTCTAACTGCATTTTCTCTTGTTCAAACAAGCATTCTTTTTCTCTCTCGGCAGCTTCTATTTTACTTTGTTCCATTTGCAACAACATCTGATCCATTTCGATCTTTTTCTGATCCAGTTGCAACTGTAAAAGTTGCTTCTGTTGTTCAAAACTTAATTCACCGTGTGTAGACTGAGCCATAGCAGACGCAGCACTATCCGTTTTCGGAGCGAGTGGACTACTCTGATCCATAATCGGAGTACAAAAGAATGGCAACACCTGTTTTGCCTTCAATTGACTACGAATAAAATCTACCAATCGATCCTTCTTTGCAGATTTTTGCAACGTAACTTCTATTGAATAATAATCAGCGACCTCAAATAGTTGCTCTTTAGTTAACGCCAACAACAAGCTCTCAGACGAAGCATCTAAAAACTTCTCCAACGCGCTCATAACCAACCAACTACAAAGAACACGACCAGTGAGTCCAAACTCACAAACGCATTACTGAACACAGCTCAACTGTAACGTCTTATCATGAACTCAGACTTGGATTCAACTTCAACATAAACTGAAACAAATGAAGTGCAACGTGGTTACCTAGTAGGGCAAACAAATCACAGAGCATTCCCCCTAAACATTTACCCCCCGACTAAGCTGACCTAGCTTCTGACGGAGCCCAAGAACCGGGGATCAGTGAACAAAAAAAAATGCACACTCACCAATACCGTCAGAATCCAGCCATCCCGACCGTAGTCAATGCAGCCTTCAATCCGCGGCGGTGCCCACCGGCCCAGACTCCCGTCACCGGAACCTAACCCAGCGCAGAGGCGCTCTAAATGGGGAAAGCGCTTGCTCTTGTAACTAGCCGCCCAACCAAGAAACCTAGTATTTACAGTCCACGGAACACCAGTTGAATTATGCCAAGACCTGAGTACACAGTCCAAAACTTAAATTAACGCTACCACTTATCCCAACGATGTGAATCTCCCCAAACAAACAGGCGAGAAAACCGAAGGCCCCAAAACCACGCCTACTACTACTACTACTACTACTACTATAACTTCATTCACAAAAAAACTCGCCCAGTCACAACTAGACTTACCCTCCTCAAGTCCAAACACATACAGCAGGAATTATAGTAGACTAAACTAATTACCTCATGACTATCACAGCCAACATGGGCAACAACACTGCCTAAAGCAGAAACAAAATTACATTATCTGAAGTAATCGGACGAGCCCCCATATGTCACAAACTCCTTGGCTCAAAGAGTAAGGACATAGAGAGACAAACACAAAAAAAAGGGGGTTTTAGAGGGGGTTGGGTTGGGGGTGTTGAGGGGGGTTTTGGAGGGGATGGAGAGGGGGGGATGATGGGTGGGTGTTGGGGGATGTTGAGCGAGGGTTGGTGGGGGAGTGTGGGGGGGGGGGGCGGTGGCCCCCAAAGTCCACTTTGCAGTTTCTGCCGAGAAAATGCAGTCTAGTGTTGTTTTTATCCATGCCTATGTCCATGTTGTCTATGTCCATGTTTTTATTGTGGGACTCAACTTTGCTTGTACTGTTAAAATTGAATGTGGAAGGCTATAATCTACAGTTTTCAGCTCGTATGTGCCTATATTTAGAGCTTTGTTTTTTGGATAATGGGTTTCCTTTTTAGTGTGGAACTGTGGTGGATTGAATGCTCCCCATAAGCGTACAAGTACCTTAGGCTTATTGAAGAATAAAAAAGTCGATATTCCATTATTACAGGAGACGCATTTATTAAAGAGCCCATAGAATGCATTTTTTGACCATCATAAAATGTTCTTTGAGCCTCAATAATTGCGTATGCAAATTTGTGCGGCTGAAAAAGACCCAGGAGCATTTCTAGGCTGTCTATTCCATGCTCAGAAATGTATGCTCATTAAAAATGTTTGTATTTCCCACCCTCTGCCCAGTTTCCCGCCCCCTGGCACTGATTGGCTAGTTCATTGTGAGGCCTATTGGCTGGTTTTTCGCTGAAGCAAATTGGCTCCGTAGTTTCACTGATACTCTTAACGTTACCGCTAGAAAACAAATTCAACTACGTCTGACCCCAACTGTAGGCTATACAGAGTGTATGCAGATTACAGTTTTATCGCTCCCCTTTTAATATTACCATTTTATTTTATTGCGCTACGTTTGCGCCTACGCTACAAACAAGCAGCAGGTCAATATGCTGCAATGGTAGTAGTAGCTCCAGATGGAACCTAACGTCAAATTAGAGCTGCTCAATTGGTAGCATAATGACATTTGTTTTTAAGAACTTGATGCAGACTTTAAAGAAGTGAACAGCCACTTGCAAGAACTCTGGCCCAAAGATAAATGATGCTGGCTCAACAACTTTGAACTTCATCAAGGAACCTCAGGACGCACAAGGATAGGTCAGTGAATCTTGTTTAGGTGAAGGGGAAATTTAGCTTGAAGGTAGCGTTACCGCTAGAAAACAAATCCAACTACGTCTGACCCCAACTGAAGGCTATACAGACTGTATGCAGATTACAGTTTTAGCGCTCCCCTTTTAACATTACTGTTTTATTTTATCGCGCTACGTTTGCGCCTACGCTACAAGCAAGCAGCAGATCAATATGCTGCAACAGTAGTAGTAACGTTAGCCCCAGATGGAGCCTAACGTCAAATTAGAACTGCTCAATTTGTAGCATAATGACATTTGTTTTTAAGAACTTCACGCATGACTTTAAGGAAGTGAACAGCCACTTGCAAGAACTCTGGCCCAAAGATAAAAGATGCTGGCTCAACAACTTTGAACTTCATCAAGGAACCTCAGGACGAACAAGGATAGGTCAGTGAATCTTGTTTAGGTGAAGGGGAAATTAGATAGATAGATAGATAACAATAACAAGGTAAATGTGGTTTTGCATTCTATGGGCTCTTTAACTTCTGTGTCTGCGTCTAGGTCTAGGTGCTGTAATCCAAACATTACAGTCCTTATAGACCTCCATTCACCAAACTGACAAGTTTTTTTTTTCATCAAACTTTGTCTAAACAATTCATACATAAACCATTTCACTTTTATCATGACCCAAGATATTATATAACTATACACCAAAAGTCTCAGAAATCGACCAAGCGGTTCTTGATAGATTTATTCTCCAAAGCCCTTTCACAACAACATTGTTTCAGCCTTTGTGATGCTTTTATCTCGTCTATGGGAATTTCTACCTTTTCCATGACTTATCTAAAATGTAATAGAGGGGTTGACTGAAATTTTAATTAGTGGTCCTGACTCAGGACTCATGGGAAATTTAGAATCACCTCTGCCTGCTTCAGAATGTCTAGCAATTGGCACAGTTATAGTATAAATAGTTGTAGTTAATATAATATTCTGTATTGAAACTATATTGATTGTTTCACTTGTCACAAACTGGTGACCAACCCTGTTGAGCACCCTATTGTCTAATCAATCCCATGATCGTGTGACCATTGTTTCTGTCGCCAATGCAAAACACATCATGTCAGCCGACGATTAATCACTGTAGCTTCCTGAGACAACACTGTTGACGTTAAGGCAATACACATCGTGAATGATGCTTAAATACTGTTGTATAATGTGACTCGGGAGGCCAGTACACCGGTAACCACCTGAAGGTGGAAACTCCATGCTGCGTCCTCCGGACTATCCCCATAGTCCGTAGTCCGTAATGTTGTTGCAACTAACTAATAAATGTTCTCACAAATGTTCACAGCGTCCTGACCGTCTCTGTATGCGCAGTTTATGTTTATGGAACACAGCAAGTATTTTTTTATTTTCTACAAAGTCTGTCTGTCTTTAAAACAACACTACAAATTTGTTTTAAAAATATGTGCAACTCACAGAGTGGTTATTGGTATCACAAGTATCGTTTTATTTGGCATTTTGTACATCCCATCAGTTTGTTAGAAGACTCTTTGCTCCTTGATATTACACAATTAAAATATGACAGAAGCTGTTTTACGCTACAACACTTCTGTCTGAATCAGTGTGAATTTTTTTGTAGCCAGACATCACATGCCAATGAAATCTTGCTGAGATCACTATGAAAAATCATTGCCATTGCCTTTGGATCCGTATCCGGACCAGAGTCCACCAGTTGGGCATTATCGCTTGAAATGCAGGGGTAGTGCTTATTTAATCATGAGTAGAGAGCAATTTCAACTAATCTCACCTCCTCCTTCTGGCAGAGCACAGGAGCTCAGGTACAGGTAGCTGGAGATCTGCTTCCAAACTCCACTGAGAGAGGAGTCACAATATCTGGCACACA
Source organism: Limnothrissa miodon (assembly GCA_017657215.1). Classification (NCBI taxonomy): domain Eukaryota; kingdom Metazoa; phylum Chordata; class Actinopteri; order Clupeiformes; family Clupeidae; genus Limnothrissa; species Limnothrissa miodon. The sequence continues at coordinate 542,181 of JAGFZM010000040.1, read as the reverse complement.
GAACGCAATCATCCAATGTGTCAAACTAATCTGCACTGTAATACTGGAGGTAAGATTTGTAAATTCCAGACTAAAAAATTTATAAATACATATCTAGATGCTAAAAATGACAGTTACCCATGTCAACCAAATTAAATTAAAAATCAAATCCAAATCTAAATTTTTTGTTCAATTTATACAGAATATATACAGAAGCCAAAGTTGTAATAAATATTTCCCACCTTCTTATCCCGAGATAACGAGATAATTATTTTGAGATCTCAAGAAAACAAAACAATTGTTTCGAGATCTCAAGAAAACAAAACACTTATTTTGAGATCTTGAGAAAACAAAAATAATTGAGAAACGTCTATGCCCCCTTGTGCTTGAGGAAGGAAGACTAGGCAGGGGCAATGTGACTGAAATGGTGATGAAATGATCTTTTACGAACCCCTGAGAGAGAGGGGGTGGGGGTTGCAGAGGAAATCATCACCCAATTGATGAATTATCCCAAAATTGGAGACTTAATGTAATCTCCCCGTGTCAACCCCTGATCAAAATATTGCCTTAGCAGCTGATCGATTATTCCAGACATAGCCTAATTATTCTACTGACCAAATGAGAAATAGCCTGGAAGTCAGTCTGTCACTAAGATTAGCCTCAAGCACAAGGGGTCGTAGACGTTTCTCAATTATTTTTGTTTTCTCGAGATCTCAAAATAATTATCTTGTTATCTCGGCTTCCATAAATATATAGTTGTTTTTCATGATTATCTCTCAATGTATGTTTGTCTTCTTAGTCCCCTCCAAAAGGAGCTACTATTCCATATCGACCAAACCCAGCACCCGGAGCAGTGCTTCTTCCTGGAAATCAGGTACAGAAATATATTACCTATGCTTTTTATGGGCCATATTTTCCTTCTACAGTAGCTTAAAGCAAAATAAAAACAAGAGGTTATACATAAGGTAGAATTACCTGTTCTGGGAACAGATTGATATGCATTTTTTCAATCATGCAAATTGAAACAAAACTTTTGAAGAAGAGACAGAAACAATGACTATGGTTTATGATATATGGGGGTTGCATTTATATAGTATAAATTAATAAAAAATAATTCAAATTAATTTTAAAAATGCTCAAGCGCAATTTTACATCCCTACTTAACACTTTATATTTAGACTTAAACTGTTTTTGGGGGTAAATGGCATGCACCTGAGCACACAATTCTAATTGTTTTAACTGCTTGTTGTGATGTCCCAATGCTCAATTTAAAATGAATGTTAGTTACACAATGCTAAATCTATGGGGGGAAATAGTAGCTTTTAATTATTATGAAATGTTTACAGTGGTAAAAATACATCAATGTCCATTGTAAAACATTTGTGAACAAAGTTTCTACAAAAGCACATAGAGCTGCCCTAAACACAAAAAAAATAAGAACTAGCGAATACAACTGGAGAATGTGGTCCCAGGGAGTTACGATAGCATGCAAATACACACTGCATTTGCTTTACGTGGGGCAAATAGTTGCATTATGATAGATAGATAGATAGATAGATAGATAGATGGATAGATAGATAGATAGATAGATAATTTATTGATCCCCAAGGGGAAATTCAAGGTCCCAGCAGCTTAAAAAAAATCACACACAACATAAACTACAGTGTACACAGGATGATAAGAAGCAGATCAACAAAACAACATGACTAGATCAACATTACTAAAAGGAACAATAGAATACAAATACTAAGGGTAGAGATGCGCATGAATTTACTGTGGTCCAGTATGAGGTGTGTGTCAAGGTAGTAGTGCAAATGAGTCCAGTAGTGCAACAGTGCAAGATTAAAAGTCTAGTGACCAGCAATAAATATGTGCATATGTAAAATGGGCAATAAAAAATATAAGCATAGCAATTTAACTGTTCTAGTATAAGTATATGGACAATAAGATAAAAATAAAAATAGCCTAATAATATAAAAATATTACAGCATCAGTGCAAGGATAAGTCATACACGGGTTCATGCATCAGTCAAGTATGAAGGTCAAGTATCAAGTTACAGTTATTGTTATTGGTCAAGTAAAAAGTTACAAGTATAAGGAGGGGTTGTGCATGTAGGCACAACAATACACAGTATTGTAGAAAAATAAGAGGGTTAAGGTGCAGATAGACTATGGTACTGATAGCAAGGTTGGTAGTAGTATAGGCTAATTATGGTAGTGACTATGGTATCTGGTGTCTATATGCTGCTTGCTACATTGGTTACTATGTTTGTTGCTAGGTTGTAAATGTGGACGTGGTAACTAGGTAGTCGCTAGGATACATGAAATGGTTGCTAGAAAGGTCACTAAATTCTGAAGAATTGAAGAAGTGAATTAACAAAATGTTCATCAAATCTTTCTTACACACAGTATTAAAAACATTGCATCATTGCATTCTGCATCATTTTTGCAGAATGATCCACATCTTCTAATGGCGAGAGGATTTCAGCCCGATTTTGCCTCAAATTCCTTGTTGCAGACAAAATTGCTGGATCGTACACGATTTGAAAAATTCGGCGACGAGAATGTGTCTTGTAGTGTGACATGGTTATGTTCTGCGATTTTTTTCTCCTGCAACGTTCGAAAACCCCACGGCGGAAACTTTTTGGGAGAATCGCAATGACATATTGAAAGTTGACATGCCGAAGTCTCGAATCTTTGATACTAAGACTTGTGTTCTTGTAATGTGGCCTGTGCCAAATCCTAAATTTGTGTCTGTGCGATTGCATAGTGTGACATGTTAAATAGTGAGGGAATAACGGATAATCGTGTGGTCTGAACTAGCCATAAGTCTAGTCCCTATGCAAAGGATTACATGAAGCTATTGAATCAGGAAGTTTAACCTTGGTAGAGATCTGCCTGTGTAGTATTTCAAAATCAGTGACCTTGTGCATTTAAATAATTATGTATTGAAAACCTTTACTGACACTGTATCTCAGTCTACTGACAGTAATTTCTGTCATTTTCCTTCATTCAAGGTGTTTGAGGGCTCTGAATATGGGTCACATCCTCTTTTGTCCGTAACACAAGGAGGTCTTGATCTGCAGCAGGTAAGTGCAGTAAAGTGCTAAACTTATTCCTGGACTTCCTCTAGGTTCCATGTCATTGTTCTGATGTCTTATAGGTCGGACAACATAATAGTTACGTAGTGGTCAGCAGTGTTGGGACGATTGCTTTAAAAGGTTATAATTATTTGGTACGTCTCTGAAAACGTAACTCCATTACTTTGAAAATGCTTGTTACTAACTGTTACTTTGTGAAAATGCTTGTTACTATAAAAAGTAACTAAGGTAACTAGTTTGTTTTAATGTTCAAATAGGCTATGTCTAGGAATAGTAGCGGTGCATGACCAATTTTACAGAGGAGGCAAGAGAGATCCCAAGTTACCTATACATGATAATAATGTGACAATAAATAGAAATTAGTCTAAATAAATGTAGGATACATGATGGTTGACACTTATATTTATCATTTACGATGAAATGTCTTGTAATGTGCAAACATCACAAGCATTGACAGTAGCCAGGTCATAGGTGGTCATTTAAAAGTGTGTACTTCAAATCAACAGTATGGTTTCAAAAAATCCTAGAACACCCACATTTAACATATAGGTCATTAACTCAACAACCCATAAAACAGTGTTTTTTATCCATAATCTTAGAAATGACTGCAAAAGATTAGTCTAGTATGTTACATTGCGTCATGAAATAATATATACAAGGCTAACTCACTATTTGTAGAGAAAGGTTATTCTCCTGTCTTTCATGGGAGCGAAATGATCTGTAGCCTGGTCATGCAGATCTTCTTAGAACAGTTCCTTTTTAGGCAGGAAATATAGCTTTCTTCGGACGTGCTTGTAGCAGGTATGGTGAGCATCAGCTCAGCAGTTTACAAACCTCAGATAAAGTAGAGGTCAGCTCTTCCTTTATGTTCAGAGTCAGAAGTTCAGCAGGTGGTCTGTGAAAAAGTGGATCTGCATAGATCACCTGCAGCTCATTTCTAATTCGCTGCTTGTCAAAAACTGGTTAGATCTCAAACAGCTGAGAAATGCCATGGTTTGGCAACCCTTTTGGGTAATTCTGCACAATGTTACCCGGAATTTGAAAAAAAGGCGGCTAAAGAAATCAGAGGAGCCAGTGTCTTTTAGGCTACGTTTACACATACCTGGGTATTTTATAAACTAATATTTTCTTCCCTCTTTTCCAAAGTAATTGCGTGCATACACCATTGTTTTCAAAAAGGTTTCCGTTTACATTAAGCTGCATAAATATGCTGTCGAGAGCCGTCATACCTACGTTAAGCCTATGGGCTGCAGTGTAGGAAGAAGAAGAAAGCCTTACAAGCCAATCAGAAGCCTCACGCCATTCCTCCGGGACAGCCACCTCATTTTCAAAGTGCTCCCACCAGACAGCAGTCCGCCCAGATTGGACCCCAAAACTATGTTTTATCTGTTTTTCACAGTTTACACGCAAACGTGAATACAGAGTTTTCCAAAATCTCCACTTTTACCGGAGTTTTTAGAAAGAATCGTTTTCAGAGGTGACATCTCCATTTGTGTGTAAATGAAAGGCGCAAGCGAAGGGGAAAGTGTCCGTTTTTAGGAGAAAACGTATATGTGTAAACGGGGTCTTTGATCGCCACCCATTCTGACACCTGCATCAAAATCTTTCTAGGCCGGACGGCTTTGCTTGTGTTGTATATTGGGTGTGCCGTTTACTAGTGGTGGGTAAAAAAATTGATTTTGTTAAGTATCGCAATATTTTGTGCACACAATTAAATCGCGGTATATAATTAAATAATTATCTGTTTCGTGTTTTCAATTGGTTTTCTCTGAGTTTATTCTGGTAATTTATATTTGCGTATTACATCTATCCACAACGTGGCACTTGTTGCGGTGCTTTGTTTTCATGCATTCATTGAACAGCAAGTTAAAATAGAAAATGGCTTCATCACAACCGATTCTACACGACGCTCCGTCCTCTTTTAAATCTAAAGTATGGCTCAATTTCGTTTTTCATCAAGAAGCAAATGGTAAAGACCTTGACATGCAGTACGACCATCTGCATGTCACATGAAAATTAAGTACTGTGGGAATACAACTAACTGGAGAGCCCATCTCCCAAGTAGGTTTGCATAGGGACAAGAACCGACCAATATTTGGGGAGGGCAAAATAGTCCCTACCAAAAATTAGCAATAGTTTGATGGGTTAAAACATATTTCACATATTTCTGAACACAACGAAATAATTTTAGTTGCAGGTATTCCATATTATCTATGCTGTAATTTCATGGTAAAAGGGTCTGCCGGCTCACGTTCTTGTCACATGGTATACACAGCGAATCAATGTAGCAAGTAGAAGAAACGAGAGCAAAGGCAGGTGGGTTTTGCTGTATATTCTCATAAAAGTGTTTTAGCACCCAGAGAGTAGGCTATGTAGGCCTACAGCCCTCGTTCCACGAGTATTGTGGTGTTGCAGCTTAAATGATAAACCAACCCTGAGAGATGATGATGTTAGCAATCAGGTTGGTAGCATCATGCTCAAATAACTTAAAAAGTAAAATATTTACAAAATTAAAAAATACATTGCACAAATCACACGAGTGGTAGCTACACAATGCAGTTGAAATTAAGCTCATAGGTTCAGCGGTTTAGGCTGTATTAAGTTCTGAAGATCCCATAGACTTCATCTATAAAAATAATAATAACTAGAAAGAGTAATTCTGAGGAATCACGTTTGCATGGTGACATGCAAGTAAAATTGAGATGAGTATAATTATGCTACTGGAAACTAGCTTGACAGTAGATTTAGAAGTATTATAGTAAGTATGTTAATTCAGAGTGGACACAACCTCCAAAGAACAGTCAAAGAAAAGGCTGAATTTAACATCAGATCAGGGTCTGACTTGAGAAGACTTTGAGCAGATAAGGAAGAGTGAGTATCTAACTTCCAATCTTCTGATTACAAGCCAGATCGTTTAGCAAAGGCCAAATCAAACCAGTTGACCAGGCTGAAAGAAAAAAAAAGTTTTTCTCAAACTAATTTTCCACAACCATAGCGAGCATGAAGCCTCCCCACCAGTTACACATTCGGTAACAGACATTTGCCTCAGGGTGAATCACCCTACTGGAGGCGGGGCTTTCCCATTAACCCATTAGCCCAGGTGAACCACAGATTTTAACGAGGCACCTGTCGTAAATTAAGGCAATTAGCTGGAGAGGCTGGTTTTGCTGACTCCTGAAGAAGTCAAGAGAAATTATGGACACCTCAATAGTACCAGGTTAAGCGAGATTCAAAAAGACACAGTTAAGGTGTCTGTTTATTGTCAGTTGTTGTCAACCTATGGTTGATGGCCTTATACAAGGGCAAGTCACAAGTAGCCCAGGTCACAAGTAGCCCAGCTCAAGTTGACAATTTGACAAGGCAATTTTG
>JAGFZM010000040.1:494047-525732 GCA_017657215.1 Limnothrissa miodon | reverse complement strand
GCCTTTCCAAATCTATTAACATAAAACCTAATAGATGTCTACTATATCGAACTATAAATGATGTTCTATTGATTTAGAGTTAGAAAAATCATAACAATTTGTTTTGGGTCCTAGTCTTTGAATCATTAGTAACTGAACTATAAATGATTTTCAGATGGCTATTCTAAAGTTGGTTCCAATGTTAATAAACAATTTGTAAATAATCTAAAAAAAAAAATCTATAAACTGTGAAAAATCTGTGTTTATGGCACCCTCACATGGCAACGGCCCTGTGATACCATTCTTGGTCATTTGTGAATCAATCAATCAATCAGAAGTTTTAGGTTACTGGATTGATAGCCTTTTACGCTATTGTGGTTTTTAATTTTCATTTCAATCGGAAGTTTAGTTGGAAATGTCTTTGAACTTGACAAAAAATAAATAAAAAATGTCAATGAAATCTCTAAATTTGATACTTCATCCAATTGTAATGTGTGGTAGTGTGTTTAGCAATCAGGAATTAGTTTGTCAATGAGGAATAAGTTTATCATCAATCTGTGAATCCAGCGGTATTTGTTCTGATGGCTTTAGGTAAATTCATTCATGTAGTCTAGATGTTGTTTGTCGAGAGGTAGCTATGGAGGACATAGACCATTTCTTGCAGAATGACTTGCAGCTTCATGTAAAAGTAGTGTCAATTATGCAAAGAAAAACACCACGGAAGTATGATCATACTCAACTTGGCACTAGGCACTGAAACTGGTTGACAGCTAGCTGCTTAGCTCAAAAAGCTAGCCTTAATGTTTCCCTGCATGCACTGCAATATTTGTTTGTATATATTTTTATTAAATTAGCCTGTATATATTTTTAAGCACATTTATTTATTATAGGCTACAACAAACGTCGTTAGAATTTTACAAAACACAAATCTAGGCTGATTTCAAATTAGAACCCATAAGCCCATGTGGCTACAGGCTACACCCGCTATCGTGAAACTTATGGCAATGGGCTTCCCCAGCCAAAACAATCATGAGTTGCCACTGGCAAAGGCACCTACGTCTGTAGCAAGTGTACTCCCTTATAAAGTGTGAAACATGGCAAAATCACCAGTGACCATGAGTGGTGTTGCAGAACCGCTGCCATGTGAGGGAGCCACGAACGAAGTCCAGAGATTTAACTGTTTACAGATGTGTTTTAGATCAGTGGTCCCCAACCCCCGGGCCGCGGACCGGTACCGGTCCGTGGATCAATCAATACCGGGCCGCACAAGAATTAATTATTTATTTCTGTTTTATTTATTATCTGAATCGAGCGGTCTTATTTTGAAACGTCTTTTATTGTGAAATGACCGTATTCTCATCTCTGTTACATCTCCTCATTTGAGCGCCAAATTTCCTCATTTCCTCCTCATTAAACCCAGCAAAATGAGTAAACAGGTGTCTTTGGAAAGTTTCTTTGTGAAAGCGAAAAGGCACAATGAAGAGAGAGAAGAGCAGCCTACGACTTCCAAGAAAAAGAAAGGTTTTAGCAGCCAGTACCAAGAGTCCTACTTGAAGTAGGGATTTATCGCGACAGGTGATTCCCACACACCAAGCCCGCTCTGCATAATATGCGGTGACCGGCTCTCAAATGAGGCAATGAAGCCTTCAAAACTGCATGTAAACGCCACCATAGCAACCAGTATTAGCGCGTTAGGGCCGTGGTCGGTAACACAGAGGTGAGGGAGAAGGGAAAGGAGAGGGGAATGGAGAGTTTCTGAGTGTCGGGCACGTAAACATACAGGAGATTCATTCACGGGCGACCAGAGAGTTTGATGTTATAATATCGTTATATTGTTGGAGCAATCCCCCCCCCCCCCGGTCCGCGGTAAAATTGTCAAGCGTTGACTGGTCCGCAGTTAGAAAAAGGTTGGGGACCACTGTTTTAGATTATTTATAAATTAATTATTATCATTGGAACCAACTTTAGAATAGCCATCTGAAAAACAAATTGTTATAGTTTAACTAACTAACTGTGAATGAATAGAACATCATTTATAGTTAAATTACTAATAATTCAAAGACTAGGACCCCACTTTAGAATAACCATCTGAAAAATAAATTGTTATGTTTTTTCTAACTAACTGTAAATCAACTGAACATCATTTATAGTTAATAGTTAATCAACCTATATAGTAGACATAGGTGTTTGGAAAGGTCTACAATAAACTTTATAATCATTAACAGTCAATGCATTATTAATAGCAACAATGCTTGCAATAAAAATTTAGTTTATTAATATAAAGTAAATTGAAACAAGGATTTCACTAAATATATATATTTAGTATTTTATATATAAATATATTGTTTAGATTTCCATAAGCTGTTAATAAAGTGTTTGTACGTAATGTATTTAGTAACCATTGATTGTTATCTACAAATGATTATTTGATGATTTATAAGTGATTAACTATTTTCTATAGTTGCAAAATAAAGCATCAGTTAACCATTTATACTGGATGGTTATTATAAAGTGTTACCCCAAGGGAGTTGGTAATTATATAATTCGTTGTTTTTATCGCTCATTTAAGGTTGAAAAATTATTTATTTGGCAAGCTGACGTTACTCTCTGGTGAAAGTTACCGTTATGGATAGCGTTAACGTTACCATACAGTTAACGCTAAATCTTGTCCCAATGTGATCCATGCTAACAAATAGAATAACATTTTGTTGAAACAACTACAGTTGAAAAAAAAAACGTTTTTTTTACTTACAGCCTGTGAGCTGGTGGTTGTTCATCGTGATTGCACAGATCCAGGTTTTAAGCACAACTTAGTAGCAAATCCACTACTGTAGGCACCGTAGTTTGTAAAGTCATTTTTGTTGAAATGATACATACAAGTAAAGTTGTGTTGTACTTCGCTGGTGTTGTTCCAAAAACAAATTCCAACCATTTCCTACGTTGATCTTCATTTTTAGGCAAGACATGCAATGTAGATTTGTTATTGCCGCAAACAGCACAGCTACGAACTTTCTCTGTTTTCAAAATGCTATCTTCTGTCCGTTAGCTCCTTAGCTATCTGCCGAAATAAGCTCTGCCCACTGTATGCAGGCAGCCAAATAATGTTTACTCGAGGGCGGGCAAACTACAAATTGCATAGCTAATGTTCAATGTGACGTAGGCTTGTATGGCTTTTCCGATTCGCTTGTTTTTCCCGGCTGTTTTCCATCACAGGCGAATACAGACTACAGGGGTAGGAGAGCATTTTGAAGTTGAGCATACAAGTGCAACTTTGGCTGACCTATGGTATCAAAATATCAAATATTAAACGGTTTATTGTGGAAGGAGACCTTTAAATATTAAATCAGTAATCTGGAATCTGGAAATCAACTGAAAAAACAGGTGTTTTTATTACTATTTTGTTTTTGCGGTCATGATTAAACCTAGATCAAAAGTCTAAATGATTTTAATCATTACCTGTGTTGCCTGTCCATTGTGTATCCTCTAAATAATGGACTGCTCGAAAAAGCTGTTTGTATGTGTTTTCTACATTTACATTTACATTTATGCATTTAGCAGACGCTTTTATCCAAAGCGACTTACAAAACGAGGATAACAATCAAGCTACATAGCAGAAACCTTAAGGAGCATAGTGCTAGGGGATAGTGCTTCAGTTCATTTTAGTGCTAGGATAGAAGATGTTCTCTGAATAGCTGGGTCTTTAAGAGCTTTTTGAAGGCCGCCAGAGATGGCCCTGTTCTGATTGTTTTTGGTAGGTCATTCCACCAGCGTGGGACGACACATGAGAAGAGTCTGGATTGCCTTGGGCGAGGTGCCGGGACTGCCAGTCGACAGTCATTGGAGGACCGGAGTTGTCGGGGGGTAGCCTGAGCTTTTATGAGAGCGCTTAGATAAAAAGGGGCAGATCCTCTAAGCACTTTGTAAGTTAGCATCAGTGATTTGAATTTGATGCGAGCCACCAGAGGCAACCAGTGGAGCTCGATTAGCAGAGGGGTGACATGCGTCCTCTTCGGCTGATTGAAGATGAGACGTGCCGCAGCATTTTGGATCATCTGAAGTGGCTTGACGGCACAGGCAGGAAGTCCTGCCAGAAGGGCATTGCAGTAGTCAAGGCGTGAGAGGACCATAGTTTGAACCAGCAATTGGGAGGCTTGTTGAGTTAGGTATGGTCTGATCTTTTTGATATTGAATAGTGCGAAGCGGCAGGCCCGGGCAACAGAAGCAACATGGTCGCAACAGAAGCAAACATTCGAACCAGCAGTATGCATCACCCTTGATGCCCATGTTTGACAGTATAGACTATAGAATACTGTGGTTTACCGTATCAAACGCAGCTGACAGGTCAAGCAGGATGAGTACAGATGACCTTGATTCCGCTCTGGCTTCTTTTAAGGCTTCAACCACAGATAGTAGAGCTGTTTCAGTGGAGTGGCCGCTCTTAAAGCCAGATTGGTTGTGGTCGAGTAGATTCTGTTGGTTCAAGAATTCAGTAACCTGTTTGAATACCGCCCTTTCAATAGTTTTTGCAAGGAACGGAAGGAGAGAGACCGGCCTGTACTTTCCCACCTGGTCGGGAGCAAGAGAGGGTTTCTTGAGTAGAGGTGTTACCTGAGCTTGCTTGAATGCAGAAGGGAAGATTCCTGTTGATAGTGAAGCGTTGATCACATGTGTGATAGCTGGTGTGATAGTTGGAGCTATGGATTGCAAGAGGTTGGTTGGAATCGGGTCCAGAGGGCACGTTGTAGGACGGCTGCAAGTGAGAAGTTTAGACACATCCATTTCGGTGAGGGGTTTGAATGAAGCAAATGTCGCGGCAGGACTATTGTAATCGGAGGTGCTGCCGTTAGTATACGGTCCAGTTGTAGCCTTTGCAGTTGGTTCAGAGAACTGCCTACTGATGGCAGCTACTTTGTCGTTGAAGAAAGAAGCAAAAGAATCAGCTGTCAGATTGGTAGCAGGAGGTGGTGGTGGGGGGTTGAGTAAAGTTTTGAAGGTTGAGAATAGTCTCCTGGTTTCTGTGGCGTTTTGAATTTTGTCATTATAGAAAGCCTTTCTGTTTGTGATTACCTTAAGATTCTTTTCTGTCTTACAGCAGCAGTAGAGTCAAATTCCCAGTCCTCATCCCAGGAGCTTCTCATTCCAAATGATGTAAGTTTGGTCTCTCATTATTACCTACAGTCTATTTTAGTTTGAAATAATCTGGAGCTTGAATTACATAATTTGAAGTAATTTCAGACACATATTCTGGACCATACAATTTTTTGAACCGCAGCTGCAAACTGATAATCAACTTAAATTGCTTTCAATTATATTTTAGCAGTGATTGTCGAATATTGTTTTTCTATTTCATTATTTACAGTAGTATTTTTAGTTACAGTAGACATAGTTTCATCAGAGAACCCTGATACTATCTTAGCAAGTTTTGTTTTTATTCAGTAACCATGAGAAATAGGAAAGGGTACACCGACATCAGGCATTTTTGGTACTAAAAGAGTAGCCTAGAAGGAAATACTAGAACTAAGTTCTACTGTACAAACAATTGTGGTAAATACACGGTTCATATGTATGAGAAAAAAGCTCAACAGGCCACAGGGAGACAGCAGGATGACGGCCGAGTGCAGGACATACAGTACAGTAAGCATATGGCGGAAGGACAGTGTGCAGGACATGCACATGCTGGACACGTATATTTGTGATGCTCTAATCTCACCTTTGAGAGTTATTTAAAAATATTTTTCCTACTAATAGCACTTGGTGACCCCAAACAACAGGTCTCTGGATTGATTCTCACCGGATTTTTCCTTCAAGCTCAATATTTGCCTACTCTGCTTTTATTGTCTCTCATGCAGCTGATTGGATCCATCATTGGCAGACAAGGCACCAAAATCAGTGAAATTCGACAAGTTTCAGGGGCACAGATCAAGATTGGTAGCCAGCTGGACAGTACTAGTGACCGTCTTGTAACAATTACAGGCTCCCCCATCAGCATCAACCTGGCCAGTTACCTCATCACATCTTGGTAAGGCCTGGCAGCCAGCATTTTATGAAGATATGGCTCAACCAGACAGAGATCCCGTTATTCATAAAGTTACATATTTTAACTAAAAGTGAAGTAAATGTCAAGTAAATGATATCTGGCAATAAAAATGCCATTAAACTTTTGGGAAGTCACTATATCTTAATTGATGTATTAGTTACATTTGAAATCCACTCAACTAATCAATATTACAACACTAAGCTCTATTTATCCTTGAGTTAACCTACTCGATAGCAATATCTTATCTGTTTAAAATGTGTAATAGTGTATCTATTTACAGAATTGTAGAAAAGAGGAATTACTTGGTATTTTGTTGCTTGGTGGAAATACCACTCACCTTTACCTTTGACTCATGATTGAACTTTGTAACTTGTACTAAACATGTTGAATTACAGGTGGCTTTTAGTTACACTGACTATACTAATGAACCCCAATATATAGCATTTCTGTACAAACAAACTGGTAAACAGTAGAATTAGCCATGTATTCAGATACAAATCTATACAAAAAAAAACATTAAAATGTGAATTGAATTAGAGCACATAAAGATATAAATTGAGACACTCACCAGAAAATGGATTTCTAGTATTTCTCTATGAAATCTGGAATGCATTCCAGGGACCTCATTTATGAAACTCTGCTTAGATTTAATCCAAAAGCATTGCATATACCGTATTTCCTTAATTTGCAGCCGGGCTCATATTAGTAGCCAGCCTCGTTTAGTAACCTGGTCTAAATACATTTTTGATAAATAAACGCTGGTCCCTTTTAATAGCCGGGTACGTCAGACTAGTAGACGGTCGTAGCCGAAATACAGAAAATATTGCCCCAAAACGCAAGTTGTGTCCGCAGACTTGAGGTGTTTAAGTATGCTGAAGAAAATTTGGGGGAACACACAGCTATAACATTGATGCCAGGCAGGCGAGGGCGTGGAACAACAAAGAGCAGCACTCGCCCAGGCGAGCTAGAGTTCAGGGGGAGGCAACCAGTTAGTGAAGAGATGGAGGCTAATCTGTGCTAATCAAGGGCTAATCAAGCAACTGTGCGACTATCATGTCGCACGGAATGTTTTGTGTCCACATTAAACACGTTCGATGTGTGCCTTTGTTACGTCATGTATTATATGCCAATATACAATACACATGTCAAAGCGATTTGCGCGACTAAAATAGAAACGGACCGAACGACAAAAAGTCGTTCTTCAAAAAAAAGCTCTTCAAAAAGCTTTCAGCTAAGGCACTGTGTGAGAGGCAGGGTTCTGGAACGGAGAGCCCGATACTTGAGGGTGACTCGCAAGATGATCCAGGCAAAAGCGGCGGCAACTTTTCTTGTAATGACTTACCGCCGATTTTTTAATTATTATTATTATTATTACTATTATTATTATTATCAAATAGGAACCCGCCCCTAATTGTAGCTTGGTCCAAACATTTTTTTTGTTTTTGCCCCGGCTACTATTTAAGGAAATACTGTACTTAATTTCAACAATCTAAGCAAGAAAAGCAAGAAAAAGATTTTGATTCATAAAACAGTAAACACTTTTGGTAGCTGGATATAAATACTACAGTAGTGTGCCTAGTTAAGCAAATACTCAAATACGTTCCACAATACTCTGTATGGTCAACGCAAAATCATGATTTAAAGACACAGACTGGAGCAGATTTGCCTCTGAGGCTATCAGGGGCTCTCACATGGACATTGTGACATCTTACACTTACTCAGTATTAGATTACCTTATGTACATCAGCTCCACAACTGACAGTATCACTACAGAGAAAAAGATCACAAGTTACTAAAGGCACGTTACTAAAGGCTGTTACTAAAGGCACGTATCAATGCCTTCAGATCTGGGGATGCACAGGCCTATAGCACATCCAGGGCTGACCTGAAGAGGGGTATCAAAAAGACCAAGCACAGCTACAAGCTGAAGGTGGAGGAACACTTTGATAACTCTGACCCCAGATGCATGTGGCAGGACATCCAGGCCATTACTGACTACAAGACCAGCAATTCTACACAGGCAGCAATGGATGTGTCCTTCCTCAATGAGCTAAAAAAATTCTATGCTCGTTTTGACAATGACAACATGGAAAAGGCTGCCATAACCATACCCTCTGATGACCGCCTGACCCTCACACTCACCATCACAAATGTCCATAATACATTGAGTCGTATAAACGCTCGCAAGGCTGCTGGTCCTGATGACATTGTGGAATTCAGCAATGAGAAGGGTGAGACACACAACCCCATCCATATCAATGGAATGGCGGTAGAATGAGTCTCCTGCTTCAAGTTTTGGGGGACCCACATCTCAGAGAACCTCTCCTGGACAACCAACACGTCCAGCCTAATTAAGAAGGCCCATCAGCGCCTATTAGATTGGATTGGATTAGATTCAATTTTATTGTCATTACACATGTATAAATACAGGGTAATGAATGCAGTGTCAGTGGATCTCCAGTGTCCTGAAAAACAGGAACTAGCATGTGTGTCTGAGAGGTACCACATCTGGAACAAAGACAATCAGCACTGGTGTACCACAGGGGTGCGTTCTTTCCCCACTGCTGTTCTTCCTCTACACAAATGACTGCACCTCGAAGGATACAGCTGTCAAACTCTTGAAGATTGCAAATGACACCACTGTCATTGTGCTCATCCAGGATGGTGATGCATTTTGACTGGAAGTCGCGAGGCTGGTACCCTGATGCAGTAAACACAACCTAGAGCTAAACCTTTTGAAGACTGTGGAGATGGTGGTGGACTTTAGGAAGCAACCCACAGTGCTGCCTCCCCATACAATATCCAACAACTCAGTGTCAGATGCCGGATCATGCAAGTTTTTGGGATCCATAATCTCACAAAATCTTAAGTGGGAGACAAGCATGAACTCTACCTTCAAAAAAGTACAGCAGAGAATATATTTTCCTACGCCAACTGTGTAAGCATGGCCTATCAGAGGAGTTGTTAGTCATCTTCTACACCGCCATCATCCTCTGCTCATCCATCATCATTTGGTTTGGGTCAGCCACAAAACAGGACGAATGCAGACTTCAGCGCACAGTCTGGACAGCTGAAAAGATCATTGGTGCACCCCTCCCCTCCCTCTAGGACTTATACTCTAGAGAGGGCAGAGACCCTACATATCATCAAAAACCCTAATATCCTGTGCACAATTAGGACTTTGTACTTGACCAAGGATATGTATTTTCTATTTGATTTTATTTATAAGATTTGGTATTTGCACTATTGTATATTGTCTACTGTATTGATGCCCATAATGTGTCCATAGTACTTCTTGCACTGTATGTATACTGGTGGATGTCCTTGTTGCTTGTCTTGAGAGCAAAACACCTACCAAGGTCACAATCGTTGTAGTATACTTGGCCAGTAAAACCTGATTTTGATTCTGAAAATTGTTCTGTAAAGCACATTTGCAGTGAAACACTTATCTGTGTTGAAAGATTCTAAAGAAGATTTTGCGTCTAATAAAGAATCTTCTAGCTGTGTGTACAGATGGTTACAAACTATCTGTTTGTCTGCGTTGTGTCGTTCTTGTGGGGTTTCGCAAAAACAGCCACAGATGCCAAAAATCAATTGCACTTACATTTATTATATACAGCAAGAGTTACAAAAAGAATAATGAGAAATAATAAAAGACCATCAAGGAGGTCTCCCTAAGAGAACATGAGCCATATAGGCTAAAAAGAGTGGTCTAAGTCGAGTCTGAAACGAGTCTAACAAAGGTATAAAGCATACTTGAGAGAAGTCAAAAAGAATGTCAAAATGAAGTCTACAAATGTCCGTAGAAGTCTGAAAAAGGTCCAAATGAAGTCTGAGGAAAATCTGTATAAGTCTGAAGAAAATCTGAATGAAGTCTGAAGAAAATCTGAATGAAGTCTGAGTCTTGCACAGAGTGCAAGACGATTTATACCCAACAAAGATAACCAGACCAATGTGGCGAGCATGCCACGTAGGTGACCTTGAAGGCCTAGAGCCATTAATAATGAGGCCTAGGGATCCACCAAGTGGATAATAAAACAAGGGGTTATCTTAAGAGGGGAACAGAGGGGTCAGAAGTGTGACTAAATAACTACACTTATGGTAAATAGCTTGAACATGAAATAGTAAACACTCTAAGACTCAGTATAGTAATACAACAGAAAATACACCAAAATCTAACAGTGTTTAGCAGCAGTCATAAATGAGGTCCCAGGTCTTGTCCAGTAGGATAATGGCCCTTGTATTCCTTATTGAGCATATTGAACACAATCAACTTTATCAACTGGTATTTCCTTATATAAGTGTAAGGGAAAAGTTTCACAAATGGCTGAATTACCACGTTCAGATATGCACAGATTCTTACATACTTAAGTACAAATACATGTATCTTTGCTGATCATTCTTGAGATGTACAGTCTGTGTAACACTTTTCAGTGCTTTGTTCTATTTGCAGATTTCCATTTCCTAAACATTTTGCTTAAAACTTAAATTATCCATTTTTGGGGGAATACTCAGCAAATGTGTTACTGTTGTTGGTTGTATATTTTGCAATGTTTCACTATGGGCGTTCTATTCAGAAGTTCAATATTCAATTCAATATTCAATACTCAATATTTTAATTTTCTGCTTGCACTTGGAGTTAGACTAAACCATGAGGACCTGTGGTTACTGTTGAGAGTTGTGTAACCCAGAGGTTTCGGTTCAGCTTGCTTGTGAGGTAGAGATCCTTCATAGGCTTACTCACATCACTATACTGTAGATTCCCAGGTATCTGCATCTGACAATCTAAGCCTTGTTATCCTGCCCTCTACCCACCACCATACATACATACAGAACACTGCTCACACACTACCACACACCATAACCAGCACACTGCCCTCACCAGTTAGCCCCTTGTACACCGCACATGACAATGACAATTGACCATCATCAGAATGATCTCCCACCCTCCAATGCATATAGTACACTGTCATCAGGTTAGCCCATTGAGTTGTGGACCTTCCTTCATATAGTTCTGCTGTTGCGTTTGGGTGCTCAGACTTAATTAGTTAATATGTGGGAGTTGTGTTAGTTGACCCAATATAGAATAGAAAAAAAGTTTTGTTTTTTTTCAGACTGGTGGGTCTGGACATCTCGAACATTTGTTGTAGCCTACTGTAAAATGAACTGGACTTCATTACTCCATTTTTCGAATGGTAACCAGTTGCAACCAGTTGGCATCTGAACAAGGACATCATCCAGGGTGAATGGTTTCATCCAAAAAAAGAGGAAAATTGGATTGTTGACTCAATTTGACCTTGGTTTCAATATTTCAGTATATATAAAAATAACATAAATTATTTATTTCTTGAGTATGGGAAAATGGATAATAAATATTTTGAATTTTTCATTTTTTTTTCATGTGAACTCTGCAAATAGAACAAAGCACTGCTAAGCATTACACAGACCATGTACACTTTTGAGAGAGTGAGAAAAATCCTAATGAGTTTAAATCCATTCTGTCTCTCCCCTCCAAGCCCCTACCCAAGTCATTTCCCTTAATTAAACTGCCTCCCTCATGACTGCCGAGTTCCCCCTCAAATACTGAGTTGCAACTTTTAGCAAAACACACCTTTCTTATTGTTTTTGTTTTGTTTTAATTTGAAATTTAATTTCTTTAACATGTCTTTTATTTAACCTTCTAACCCTTCTTCATCCAAATCCCTCTTTCTTTCCCTCCACCCTTCACCCCCACTGCCAAATGCAGTTTAGAGACCGCCAAATCCACTGCCCAGTCCTCCTCCATGCCGACCCCTATTGACCTGAACATGAGCTTCACTCAGCCCACCTCCCTTGCCTCATCCTCTGCTGCAGCCCTGGCAGTGATGGGTGGTCTGCCCCATGCTCCAGTCGTGGGTGCTCCCTATGCCCTTCCCCTTTCCAGCCTCCTGGGAATGAAATCCATCCCCCTCCTTGCCCTCTCTACCCCTCCTGCCACAGCAGCTGCAGCAGCCCCCACACATGGGACTTTGGCATCCTACACCACCAAAATCTCCTCAGCCAATGGGATCAAGAAGCCAGAAAGACAGAAGTTTGCACCTTACTGATGTCCACATCTACCCTTGCCTTGCCGCAGTGTCAACCAAAATCTCTTCTGAATCCACCAGATAAGGTGCAGGAATCAGGTTGCTTTTCTGTTTTCTGTAGATCTACTACAGCTACTGTATTGTCCCTCCAGTTTTTTTTTATCCTTATATGACTGCATAAAATCCCACAGAAACAACTAATTACCAAAATTTTGCCATTTGTAAATGTGCGCATAAAATGACCCTTGAAAATCTTGATAACATTTACAATATATCTTTACCTTCAATTTCCCTTATTCATTGCCACTGCTGTTATATGTTGTGAATCTCTTTGTAGAGATTCACTTAAGCTCACTTAAGCATGATGACAGCAAACAAAATGACACAACATCCTCAATTCTGACCCCAACAGTTTGAAACGAGAAAGACAGCGCAGACCTCTGACCGGAGCCCGCTAGTGAAATGCTATGTAAGGGCCAAAGTTTCAATGTAATTTTAATAGCTACAGAACATAATTTGGTATTTAGAATTACCTGTTAAAGGGTTACCTCAGCTAAACAGCTGATTTGATTTTCAGCCTTGATCTTTAGGTGTGTCATATTTATAAGCCACAGTCAAATTAAGTAACACTATTTGACAAGTTAGGGTTACTCTTTGGGTACCAAATCAAAGCTCAATGGACTGGCAAAATAAACAAGTTCCATTCTGGATGCTGTTTTGGTGTTGTTGGTATTTCCCAAAGTGTTTAGACCAACATATGTCCAAGGTTTAAAAAGAAAACAATCACAAAGTCCTCACATGGAAAAAAAATGGGAAATACAGCCTTTGTGGCATTTTGAGGCATCAGGCATTTTGATCATAAACCCCACAAAATCCTGGAGGGACTAATTGTAGTAAACTGGAACAATCAATAATTTTAGTCAAATGACAGTGGTTAGCATTGATTAAAATTGTTGTCTGGCTATAAAAGCCTTTAAAGCCATAGATGAATCCCCCAAACTTTATTCTAAACACCTGTTTTACTCCCTAAATTTACTGTCCTTATTTTTCCTACATTATTAATATATTGATGTACTCACTATTTATGACACTAGTTACCTATGTGCAAATCTATATCAGCTTTTTGCTATTACAAGTGTATGCCTCTACAAAACACTCTTGAGTTTTGTTGATGTTGATGATATTTTAATGATTATGAAAAAAAGACAACAAGAAATGTTAACATTTTTGTTTACATTTTTAATCTCCTTGTGTTCGATTTATGATATTTATGACATGTTTTTTTAACTATTGCACTGTACGACACATAAGTTGTCCTTGAACAGAAATATTAACAAAACACGGAACACAAAATTAACTTTTTATTACTAAGTATTTATGTCCACATGAGTATTCTGACTTGTTAAACGTGTCCATGTAACAATGCACCAGGGAAGTCATTGGTCCAACAGACTGTGATTAACTGTCCTCCTGACTCAAATCTGCCAACACAAACTTAGACTTGATGTGAGACTTGAGTGCACCCGATGCTCACTTTGAAATTAATCAATCCCAAGATTTTTGTTATTGACCAAACCAGACAACTGGTTTATGGTCTAGTTTTTTTTAACTGAGAGCCATTATGTTTTAGACTTTTCTTCAAAATGACCACAATCAATAATGAGTGAAAAAAATTGGGAAAGTAAAGTCAGGATTAGGGCTTTTTCAATCAGGTCAGACAAATAGTAGTCTCAGTAGTAGTTTACTGACTGTGCATGGTATTAACCTCTTTGAGAAACAACTGCTGCAGGCTCTAGACTGACCCATTTACATAAACTAAAGTATGCAAGAATGCAGAGGCTCTGGCAGAGGTTTTATTGTCAGAGTATTTAAAAAGCAATACTTGGACTGAGAGAGTCAGGAAAAATTTTCTCTCAAGAACAATTTTTAAAATTTCCTTCTTTGTAAACTTCCTATGGTTTTGTGTGTGTGTCTGTTTTTTTTTAGAATCTATAAATACAAATTCACTTATTTTTGTAAACCCAGTATCCTGTTGAGCAGAAGTAGTCACTATGACTGAAGCATTCATACATGTCAATTCAAGTATTATCCATTATATCCCAGTGTTTTCTTCTCCTGACCCACTTTTTTCCCAAATAATTTGCATGATTTTAGCATCTATGCAAAATGTGTATGGTTCTGAAAAATACTGTGTTTAGTGCATCATTGCTAGTACGACTGACAAAACGGCAAACTGATGCATTTTGACTTTGCAAACCATACTGTATAGTATTAGATATTAAATACTGTATAATATGAAATATTGTATTTATCCCATATCGTCATATCATCCTGTAACAAAACACATTATCTTACAAAATACATACATTATTGCACTTGAACATGATAATTATTAGGGATGTACCGTATCCAAGAATAATTTAAACTCTGAATATTAGACTGTTTGCCAAACATCAAAAGGCTACTTCACATTTCCTACACAGAATAATTAAACTAAAATGAAGGAAATCGCAAAGTTCCTGTGTCAAACGAGATGACAGAAACTTTGAATTTGGTTAACATCGCCACACGAAAAAACATGACACGTTTTCTTCAGCAATTTCAACTACAGCCATTGATGAGACAATTATGTTAATGAAGCAGGCATGTAGAAACTCCTATCCTAATATGACAGATATCTGTGAAGAATATCATTCATCCAGGATAATGGTAGCAGTCAGCATACCATTCTGCTCAAGATCACTCAAAGTTGCCCATCAACATCAAGGCAACAATCAGGACCCTGTGATCATAGTGTCCAATCAACACCAGGGCAAAAATCAGGTGGACTCAGGTGAGATCATACCCCAACCCCAATCTCACACATTGACTATGCAAATTATGTTAACAGTAGATTCTTGTGATCCCCAGTGTCACACGATGAGAGGTGTGGTCTACAGTTCACAATAATAGGAGATAAGCTCATGATATCCCCATCTCCACCAACAGAAATTTAGATTTAATGTTAAATGGTGAGACTTAATCCTATATTAGAATCAAGGGGAGGAGAAGAGGGGAGGCAAATGAGAGGGGAAGGGTTTGGAACTTGATCCCAAAATTAAGGATTTGGTATTTAGCCAAACCCGAAAAATCAGGATTCGGTACATTTCTAATTCTTACACTCTGGCATAATTGTGTTTTGAACTGCTTTATGTTTACAGTTATGATTAAATTTAACTCAGAGTCAACATATGCACTGACCCATTGTCTTCAATCTGCCCTTCCTTCTATTTAACCAGGCCATTGAAATGAATAAAAAAAACTCTGTACTGACATCTAATTTGTGTGATGTTTGTCTTTCTTATGTTTGTGTAATTTAATTTATTAAATTTTATTTGTATAGCACATTATACAAAAATGACATGTCTCATAGCACTTAGTAAAGAGCACCAATGAGAAACGGGCAAGGAAAAACTCCCTATAATTTTTCATCTTTGTTATGGTTATGGTTTTGGTGAAGACACTTGGGCATTTCCATGGCTCAAGGGGCTAATTAATTAGGTCTTTACTCAGGATAACCATAGCATTATCATAGTAATCCCAGGATGTAGGCACACATCATAAAATTCATAGTGTTAATATAGCAACATAATAGTCCCATAATAATCCCAATATCATCAGGAGCAGTCAAGCCATAGGGCCACAGAAAGCTGGGTCAATCATGACAGGGTGGTGGGAGACAGGGATGACTCTCAGCAGGGTGGTAGTGGCCTGATCCGTGGTGTTGGTTGAAGACCATCCAGGAGGTTAGTGGCGCAGGATCAGGAGGTGGGAGGCAAGGATGACTCAACAGGGTGGTAGTTGCATAGTCCTTGGAGTTGAGTGAAGACATCCTGGAGGTTAGTGGCACAGGATCAGGAAGGCAGTGGATGACTTTCAGCAGGGTGGTAGTGTCATGGATAGGCAGAAGAAAGAGATGAGTTACAGGGGGGGGGGGGGGGTTGTCAAACTAATCCTGCCTCTGATATCAGCTTCAGCTCGTGAGTGGTGCGCCACTTACTTTAGGGGAGCACTCTGCAGGCTGTAAGAAACACCTCTGCCTGTTCAGCGTGTGTAATCGATCAGTCGCAGGAAGTGTTTCAGCTGATGCATAGATCAGTTAGATAAAATGAATTTTCAGCGTGTGACATCGGAAGTATGGCGTGTGCGTGTGTGAAGACAGTCAAAAGCGTCTGTCTCACGCTCAATGCGTGTGAGTTGGCAGCCCTAGTGTTATAATGCATGTGCATGAATTGTGTGTGTTATATTGCATGTGCCTGCATGAGAGAGAAATGGAGAGACAGTGAGAATTGTATGGCATGACAGATGAGAGGTTTTGTGGTGGCAGTAAGCTACACTCTTAAAAATGCTGGGTTATTATTTTAACTAAATCCCTGGGTTAATTACTTTTCTACTTTATATTGGGTTATCATAACCCATTTTGGGTAATTGTTAATACCCAGTTGCTGGGTTAGCAGCTGAGACCACAAAAAAAACAGTCCCTGGGTCATTTCAACCCAGTCATTGGTATGATTGTCATTTCTCTCCATTTTTAATAACTCAGCAGTTGGGTTGGGGTTGCCCCTCCCCATTTTTAACTTTGAAAATTTAAAAAAAGATGGCGGACGGCAGACGGTGAATTCAGACGTAGATGAAAGGTAGTAGTATTTATTCCCTAAAATCATATTAACTACACACAATAGAGTTAAAACCTCTGTTATTGTAACTTAAAACATGTCTGGGATTTTTTTTGGAAGTGGGTGCCTACAAGCTAACTGTTACCATGCTACTCAGCTAGATAGCCAGCCAACGGATCACCAGTTCCCATACGCGGATACAGAAGAAACAATTTGGAAAAAAAAGACGTTGGTCTCTGCACCGAACCATCCTTCAACAGGGAGAGAACCAGCAATATGATTTGGAAAAAGGACCCGTTTTGAGTAAAATTAAGGTTAGTATCTTTTTTTCAGCCTGTTGAAAGTTCTGAGACATACTCATTTGTTCTTTTAACGTTTCAGAAGTGATATAACGTCTGTCGCAGACTTTGTTGATGCTAGTTTTCTGTCAGTCAAGTTAAGCTAGTTTTTCTAAGCTAATTTACAAGCATAGCCGTTTGTTCTCTGGTAAAGATTATGATTGACACGTTAAATCTCAAATTAAGGTAACAGTAAACTTCATTAAAACCATATAATCTTATACATAGTGTTATAAATTTATAATAGATCATCTTAAAATGAGCATGATGGATTATTTCACCTTGGCAAAGAAGTTGGGCATTTTTTTCTGCATTTTATCTCGTTCATTTTGTAAGTGAGTTTCAGGTCAGTTTATTGTTTGTTTACAGATCTTACTGAAGGCTGATAGCCGATATCTCATAGGGGTTATGGTGATGCTCTTTCTGCTCACATCACAGCCTGAATGTAAGCACTGGCCTAACTTTTCAGAGTTGTTACTAGTGGCAGCGATATTTGAATCTTTGAATATCCTACCATTACATTAAGTTTTATTGTAATGTTGTTGTGAACTGCATGCTTTTGGCTTATTATTGTTGTAAATGGAGTCTTTTGGGCATAAATCATTGCTGAATTATGCATTTAACCGCATAAATTCGTTTCTTTTTTGTGTTCTTCTTTCTATATTTTATACAACACAATGAAATGTCAGCACAGTACCAGCCCTAAATATTTTGGTGTCATTTTCTCATATTCCTCCTTTATTTCCATTTAGTCTACACATCTATGCCTCCTGGATTCCTGGAATGATCTTCTCTGCAGCGCAAGCCAAGTGTTCAACATTTTCATACATCCAGTGTGCACTGCTGTATTTTTGTACAGCAGGTTAGTATCTCTTTTTGACCCATCATATTTAGAAATCCATTTTTACGATCCATTTTAAAATATTTAATAAATTACCCTGATCTTGATGTAAAAGGCCAATGGATAACTTTATTTTCCTGTGTCCTACAGTAAGCAGCTTATGGGAAATGGTGGTGTGGACCAGGTGTTCCTGTACACAGACCCTCACTGAGATCTTCTGACAAACGGATACAGTACTCTATTATGAAGGTAGCTTTGTTTTTTGTATAGGGTACTTGTGTTAAAACACTTAGCACAAGCTGATCTTAGGTGGACCCTTGCACACCTTTGTTTCTCACAGACACACACGCACACACATTTACAGTAGCCCCAACCCTTCTGTCAACCACTGGTCATCACCATTGCTCATCCTATTCAAACATGCACAATGAAGAATAACAGTAATATAATTTTGCCACATGTTTTACTCAGTATCTCTGTATGTGAAAATATCCATGAATCTTTGAATGTTTTGTAAAACTTTTTAAAGTTGTATTTTTGTAAAATAAAAAAAATCTGTTTCTGATATTCTGTCTCACTGTTTTTAATTTTGTAATGGTGCGTGTAATTGTTTAAACCCATTTGGTTAACTCACCAGATGGGACGGGACAGTTTGTGCTTTTAACCCATTCCTATGGTAGTTTTAACTTTAATGTAGTTATTTATACCCAGCTGCTAGGTTAAAAAAATAGTGTTGGTTTGGACCATACATGACCCAGCACCTGGGTTCCTGAAAAATATTACCCAACTATTGGGTTATGGCTTGGTTTGGGAGAATAACCCAATCTTTTGGTTATAATTTACAACCCAGGCCATAAAGTTACATTAACCTAGGGTTGCAAAGGGGTGGAAAATTTCTGGAAACTTTCCATGGAAACTTTAGCTTTGGAAACTGCTTGGTGAATGGGGTGGTGGACCAGTATCTGAGTGTTTCCTGGTTTGAAGTAGACTGGGATGTTTTGCTTACTGAAGATTCTTAGTTTCTCAGATAATTCAGATATGTAGGGGACCACCGTGTGTTTTCTTCTGTCAGTCTTCTTTTTGTTGGATAGTGTCTTGGGTCTACTCCTGGTTCTATTACTCTTTCCTGTTTTGATGAAAGCCCAGTTTGGATATCCACAGGTTTTCAGTGTCTGTTTGATGTGGGAGTGCTCCTTTTCACATCCCTCTGTTTTTGATGGAATGTTATCTGTTCTATGTTGCAAGGTTCTGATGACACTCAGTTCACTGAGTTGATATGTTTAGTAAAAGCCTCTACTTCTATGACTTTAATTTTGCACCAAGTGTCATCTACATATCTGAACCAATGGCTGGGTGTTGTTCCTTTAAAAGAGGCGCTTGACTCTCCACCTCTTCCATGTAGCGGTTGGCTACAATGGGTGACACTCATGAACACATGGCCCAGCCATGTTTCTGTCTGTAGAACTCCCCCTTGTATTTGAAATGGTCGTGAGCTCCAACAGAGTGCAGGTCTTGTCTGTGGAAAGGTTGGTTCTAGTGTGCAAAGATTTTTCCACTTTTAATCTGTTTCTCACTGTCTACCGCTTCAGATGTAGAGATGCAGGTGAATAGGGATGTGACATCATGAGATATCATGGTTTCACCCAGATCTAGCTTCAGTTCCCTGATCTTGTTGGGGAAGTCCATAGAGTTCTGGATGTGGTATAGGGTGTTGCCTACCAGGGGAGCAAGAATAGTAGCCAAGTCCGATAAATATAACATTAAAAGCTGGTTAAAAAACTGGTTAAAAATGTTTTTTTTTTTTTTTGTCTGGCTATTAAAAATGCAGCACAGTTTTTCAGGGCAACAGAGCAGCACCCCCACTCCAGTCAAGGCAGTGCCACTGGCTTTTCAGCTTTGCAGTTGTGCTGCATTGCCTGTAGGTGCCGCCACAAAGTTTGTGTGGAGGATTACATTTTTTCATGTCAAGTCAGTCTTTACCTGAGGCCCCTGGTCAATGAATATACCAGGGTTTAACTGGTGGCGATCAGATGGCAGCAGTGAATGCAGATGCTCCATAGAATCTTTTCCTCCAACCATTTGGGGGATTTGTTTAGTTGTGTTCAGATCCAGGTCCTTATTTTGAATCTCTAAGTAATTCAAGCACCTTGTATGGTACTAAGAAGTTTCATACAACTCTTTATCACACTGCTGGGAAGAGCCAGTGTAAACTTTTCAACAGAACAATTTTGAGCATGGTGTATACCGCTGGTGTTGTCAGGAGGAAGATTGGGACAGTTATGTGGTTGAACCATAGACTATCTAAAAACGGGCTGAACTGGTGCAAGTATAGGCTACAACACACTACACCATTGTACAATCTATAGCCCTTATTACGTGATGTATGGCCACTATGCTAAATTGCACCTTGATGTCGCACTGGGCAATGTAACTGTAAGCAGCTGGGTGAATCACCATCAAGGGTAGTGACTGCCTATTAACAAGCTCAAGAGTGAGCTGTTAGAGCATGGGCCTCACAGAATAAAGCACTGAATCACAAGGTTAAGAGGGAGCCCTTTTTGGTTTAATATCAGGAAGACTCTATCCTGCTCAGAACTATTAGGTGTCAATAAGTTCCTTTACTACTAGTGTTTAATTCCTTTTACATTATGTCTATTGTGTAGACTACATTATGTCTGTTGTGTAGACATGCCTTAACTGTCCAGCTGAAAAATTCAAAGATGGTCATGCAGAAGTGGAAGACCTATGCAGTAAACTCAGGATCTGACGAACATGGAATCTTTCTAAAAGTGTGAAATGAGAGCACAGTTACTCTTTAAGACCAATCAATCGAGGCATTATGAATTTCTGGCCCAGGAAGGAATCTTATAGTGCATACATCTTTCTACATTAAATGAGCACATCCTGTAAAAAAGAAAACACCATGGTGTTCGTCCCTGCTATGATCTTTATACAGTGGTAGAAATTAACAGAAATGAACATGGACACAAGGACTTTTTATTATTACAAATTGTCAATCACTAAACGATCACCAAAACATCCTATTTTATTGAGTGAAAATTACATGAACACTGCAGCTGGTTAAAAGCAGCCAGTGAATAACTGTTTTTCCATTTACCAGAAGAAGAAAAAAATCCTCTATGTAAAAAGTATACAGATAGTTTTGTTTGAAGGATTAATACCTTAAAGTAAATACAGAAAATTGTCATGAGGATAAACAACAACAAAAAAAAAATTCACACTGACAACATCCTATTAATTATTTACATTTTTACACCACTCTTAGAGGGTCCCTTAGTTAGAATGGCTTAGCCTGCTGGTCACTCTGGGCCTTCAGTTTGCGCTCCCATAGTTTCTGGTGATCAGAGAAGCCCTGTTTCCCTTTGTTGAAAGAGTTTGGCCCTGCTGATGTTGGTGTTTCCCTGTAGACACAGTTTGGAGTGAGAAGGTATAATTCAAAGTATAATGAAACGACAGACCACAGACCTGCAAACCCTAAACTTTTCTGAGAAGTACAAAACTGGAGGAAAATCAAATCAAATGTAAAAAAAAAAAAGTTTGTTGCTAATAACTACATCAACAAAACACATGGTGTCAAGGATAAACTTTTTTCTTACTACATTTCTGTAATTATCTGTTGGAAATGTTTTCTTTAAAATTAAAGCATTTTTTTGTGTCCAAAATATACATTTTGTTTTAGTTGTTCTGTTCAAAGGCATTATGCATGTTTGAATGTGGAATGTGGTTGCATATAGTATTGCATATAGAAACCGGGTTCCAAAAAGGTTGGGACCAAACTGAATGCAATGATGTGGAGATGGCAAATGTCAATATTTTATTTGTAATAGAACGTAGATGACAGATCAAACGTTTAATCCGAGTAAATGTATAATTTTAAAGGAAAAATACGTTGATTCAAAATTTCAAAAAAGTTGGAACAAGTAGCAATAAGAGGCTGGAAAAAGTAAATTTGAGCATAACGAAGAGCTGGAAGACCAATTAACACTAATTAGGTCAATTGGAAACATGATTGGGTATAAAAATAGCTTCTCAGAGTGGCAGTGTCTCTCAGACGCCAAGATGGGTAGAGGATCACCAATTCCCACAATGTTGTGCAGAAAGGTGTTACCCAGCGATAAATTGCAAAGACTTTGCAGTTATCATCATCAACTGTGCATAACATCATCTGAAGATTCAGAGAATCTGGAACAATCTCTGTGTGTAAGGGTCAAGGCCGTAAACCATACTGGATGCCCGTGATCTCCGGGCCCTTAAACGACACTGTACCACAAACAGGAAGGAAATCACAGAATGGGCTCAGGAATCCAGAAACCATTGTCAGTGAACACAATCCACCGTGCCATCCGCCGTTGCCATCTGAAACTCTACAGTGCAAAGAAGAAGCCATTTCTAAGCAAGATCCACAAGCTCAGGCTTTTCCACTGGGCCAGGGATAATTTAAAATGGAGTGTGGCAAAATGGAAGACTGTACTATGGTCAGACGAGTCACAATTCGAAGTTCTTTTTAGAAATCTGGGACGCCATTTCATCCGGACCAAAGAGGACAAGGACAACCCAAGTTGCTATCAACGCTCAGTTCAGAAGCCTGCATCTCTGATGGTATGGGGTTGCATGAGTGCATGTGGCATGGGCAGCCTGCATGTCTGGAAAGGCACCATCAATGCAGAAAAATATATTCAGGTTCTAGAACAACATATGCTCCCATCCAGACGTCATCTCTTTCAGGGAAGACCCTGCATTTTTCAACAAGATTGATGCAGAATGTGGTCTGGCACTATCACAACATCATGGCTGCGTAGGAGAAGGATCCGGATACTGAAATGTCTGCAGTCCAAATCTTTCACCTATAGAGAACATTTGGCGCATCATAAAGAGGAAGGTGCGACAATGAAGGCCCAAGATGATTGAACAGTTAGAGGCCTGTATTAGACAAGAATGGGAGAGCATTCCTATTTCTAAACTTGAGAAACTGGCCTCCTCGGTCCCCAGAAGGGGAGATGCCACACAGTGGGGAAAATGGCCTTGTGCCAACTTTTTGGGGATTTGTTGACACCATGAAATTTTGAATCCACATATTTTCCCCTTAAAATGATACATTTTCTCAGTTTAAACTTTGGTCCGTGATTTATGTTCTATTCTGAATAAAATATTAGAAGTTGGCACCTCCACATCATTGCATTCAGTTTTAATTCACGATTTGTATAGTGTCCCAACTTTTTTGCAATCTGGTTTGTATGTTAACTGGCTCTTTTCAATCTATTTTTTTCACTCCCTACTTTACCATGACCTTGTTGGACTATAACGGCAAAGAAAATAAAAAGATAAATTTATTATAACAAAGACAAAAAAAAAAAAAACAACCGTAGTGATTTTAAAGGAATTTGGGGAAGGTGCTAAAGGTACCATTCAAACCCTATAAGCCAAGTTTCATCTGATCCCATTGAATCAACAAAGATTATCGTCACATGTATAAAATTACAGGTGTAAAGAGCGCAGTGACTATTTCATTGACACTGCCAGTATAGCCATTTTAGAAAAGACGCTGACAAGATCATTTAATCATCTAAAAGACAAATTCCATTGTTTCAGCAGCATTAGAAACGTGCAAACAAAAAGAAAAGTGAGTGGACATTATGAGCCTCATGTTTTTACAAGCCAAAGTTTGATGCATTTAACAAAAAGACACTGACTAGATAATCACAAAGAAAAATTACATTGCTTCAACAGCCTTAGAAACATGCAGCAGACACACAGAAACACTTTAAGACACATGTGAGGTAGTTGTCAACGCTGCCCAACTAAGTGCTGAAATAAGACTGTGACAGAAACTTTAATTAACCTTACAATAGTTCATAAATCAGAACATCACCACAGAGACAGTACAAAGATAGTGTAACTTTTAAAAGGTAGCCTAATTCTTCTCTCAGTACTGTAGAATCACTGGTCCTGATGCTTCTACCCCAGCAGATGACATCAAAGGAGATTATGCTTGCCACCACAGACTGATAAAACATCTTACTACGCATAAAAGCCCTGAGCCTCCTCAAGAAATAGAGCCTGCTCTGACCATACTTTTACAGCCCCAGGACTGTGCTTCCTGCCCAGTTTTTGTCTATGTTCTACATCACCTCTACCTTCTCCCTCAGAAATGTAACTAGTTCTGCATCAATGCAGTCATTCTTTAGGTGGAGGTGCGACAAATCCTGACACTAGTTAGATAAGAGGTCACAACAATGTATTGAAGCTACAATGTTAGGAATTAAGTTATGAAAGATGTACCTAAACAGAACAGACTGGAATAAGGAACACAGGAAATTAGGTAACTAAAGACACTAAATGTTATGAATGTAAATCCTTAAACTAAACGTTATTCAAAAGTATAACAGTTACAAAAACACACATGCCATTAGCAACACAGAACAGTGTTTCTATGTTAAGAGGTTGAAGACACATTATTTTTGTTAGAAGATGAGACATAAATCTAATATATTTTTACGCTCTCATGGGTTGGCTAGAACACTACTTGCGATTGTCGATAACAACCACCAACTTAATTGGTCTTAAACAGGTCATTAGATGTCATGTCAAGCACATGAATACATGCATGAATGTACTCTAAGATTGCATCCAACACTAATAGCACTTTTCAAGCAGTGCCAGTAAGACACTTTTCTTGCTTTACACAGCTGTGGCTTCTCTTTCATCCTTGTCCTCTTTATGTCTTTATAGGGTGGTTAAGCGATTAAAAACTTTGTCATAAATCACAAATGCAGTTAATCATAAATAATAAAAAAAGGAAAATAATTGTACCCTAATAGATTTTTCTGGAAAATGTTAGCTGATCATCATTACAGCAAACTTTATCTACATTAGCCCAGCAGTTAAATCTCTTGAATGCTTGGACCACCCACACTAGCAATGGTCTGCCAACCACCTCAAGCACCCTTGCAACTTTCTGGAAACCAGTTCCAGACAACATGGATAACCAACATTATGTCAAAGATGAAGCAACCAAACTAATTCAATATTTTTGTGTCAGATATTTGTGCACAAAAATTTCACATTGAAATAATAAATAAATAAATACAATATGAAAAATTAAACTAAACATTTTCTTCAACTGTGTAATTCCATTGAAATTTTAAGTTTAAAGTTGAAGTTTATTAATAACTAGACTGCATTTTCTCGTCAGAAACCGCAAGGTGGACTTCCCCCCCCCCCCCCCCACTCCCCCCCCCCCCCCCCCTCACCCCCCCCCAACACCACCCCCCTCTCCATCCCCTCCAAAAAAAACCCTCAACAGCCCCTACCCAAACCCCCCCCCACAAACCCTCCCTAACCACCCCCCCACCCTCCCCCACACCAACCACCCCTCAACAACCCCCCCGCCCCCCAACACCCACCCACGCAAACATACACATCCAAAAGCATTTTTCCCATTCTTTCTAATGGAGACCCCTCCAACAGCCCCCCCCCTGTTCTATGGGAATGCAAGGAAAAGAGGGATAGCGGGCGAACGACAAGAGATATCAAAAAGAAAAATGTAAGCACGCCGATCTACTTCGTATGGCAAGTCCACAATAAAAATTATAATAAAAACATTAGCAACTCACAGGAATTAGATTTACCATTATTATTGTTACAACAGGTTGACAGCTTTGAAAGGATCTATGAACACTGATAAACATTTAGCCTCACCTGCCAATGTTCTTCATTCTCATTTTGGCCTCTGGGGGCATTTCCTCTGGCTCACTCTGTGTTAGACAAGATCATTTGCAATGTAACAAATAGTTGAACTGTGGAATCAATAATGATTTCACAGACAGAGCACCAACAATTACAGAAATATAACAGGAATTCTACAGAATTCCTACAATGGAATCTTAGTTTTGAGGGCCATTTTATGATGGCACTGTAAAACGGTACTACAGGATGACAATAGTGAGTAAAACAATAATAGAGGTATGGTAACAGCAGTAAAATAGAGAGCACAGCAGAAATGCAGGTTTGGGGACACTATTAAAGGAGAAATCCGGTGTGATTTGCACCTGGACTGTACTGGAAAATGTTACCGAGTACAAACATATATCCAATGCCCATCTCCGTTCACCCCCAGCATTCTGCATTAAGCCGTTTTTAGCCGAAGCTTTCATTAACCTTACACT
Source organism: Limnothrissa miodon (assembly GCA_017657215.1). Taxonomy (NCBI): domain Eukaryota; kingdom Metazoa; phylum Chordata; class Actinopteri; order Clupeiformes; family Clupeidae; genus Limnothrissa; species Limnothrissa miodon. The sequence goes on along the minus strand of JAGFZM010000040.1, from coordinate 499,631 downwards.
GCTAGCTATAGGGGCACAGCTTTGCCTATGCAGCTAAATCGCTATTTTTACACCATTAACAAGGTTCAAAGTTACTCCAAACTACTTTTACACTGTTGTACAGTTGGGAAATTGCCGCTTCTCGAAGACATTCCGCACTGGTTGTCAGCATTCCTAGAAGAATCTGAAACGCCTTCATTTTCAATGGGCACATATGCGGATTAAAGATTCTAGTGCATCCAAAAAATATTAAAATTTCAATATAACATTATAATCATTATAGCCTTTGGATTTTTTTTCAGGGTGCTGTAGTGCAACCTAAGCATTTGTGCATAATGAAATTTTGCACAAAAAGTCTTCTTAAACGCTAGTATCAATACTTGTGTACTACTTGTGTAAGGAATGTGAGTATTTTGACACCTCTGATCCACACTGATATGGTATGGCAATGAAAGCAAAACAGTAACTGAGAACTCACATCCTCATCTTCATTGAACACAGCAGCCAGAGCAGGTTTCTTCACTGGTACTGATGGCACGGGCTCTTTAATTTTCTGAAATGAGGAAAACAAAAATGAAGTTTAGATGCTGAACTGAACAGCATGGCTAAAAGGAAAAGGAGAAGAATGTAATTAACTGGGTTTACTTACACTAGCTCCTAGTTTGATTGAGATCGGAGCATTTTTTTTCACAGACAGGCCAAATCCAGGCCTTGGTACTTTAGGGGGTGCAGGCTGGTCCTCAGGGCTATCTCGGGCCAATCGCTTCCCAGAGTATCCTTCTACCCCCACAACCATGCTGGAAGAGACAGTCTTAGTTTTCACATTGCCTCCATTCCCTGGTCCTGCTGGAGGCAACACAACTTACCAAGGTGAGTGACTTTTGCCTGATTGTGAGTGACACAATCATGATACAGTTTACCAAAGAGAACTTGCACTTACTACTAGATAGATAGACAGACAAAAAGATAGTTGGTGGACTGCTTTCATGTAGAGGTGTCTCACACTGATGCCTCATATTTAATTCTGATGCCTTGGTTTGAAGAACTAGGAATGGATGGGCATGGCCAAAAAGCCATCATTAACATGAGGCATGGTTGTGCCCTACAGCATATAAAAATTATGAACTTAGAAACAGACACCACGCCTATTTTTTATAAAACATGGTAGACAAAGCCTACTTCGCAACATAACTCATGTTAGCCATTTATCCATGTCACTGTAACGTTATGCACAGTACAAATAGGCAACATTTCCAGTGATCAACCACAATGTCTTGTGATGTAACTTATGATACCTTTTGTAATAGAAGGTAACGTTTTAGTGACCAAATGATCAGAAATGAAGAAAGCCTATTTATGAGGAGATAATTTCTGTATTAGTATGAGGTAGGGTTCGAGGCTGTCAAAAAATTTTAATTTGAAAGTTTTTACCATATTCAAATCACATTAGGCGTGCCAGATTGTAACTGCTTGAAGTGACAGTTTGTGCCTGTGGCCAGACACCTGGTACAGGATTCTAGAAACTCCTAAGGCCTCGTCAGCCCAAGTCGAAGGGATGGTTTTATTTAACATTTTAAAAAGTAGCCTATAAATGTTGCAAAAATTGGCCCTGAATCTATGTGTTTAAATGACGTTTCTACATTTAATTTAATTGAACATTGACAGAGCTACTAACGTCCAAACATGCTAGCTTGTGCACTGAGTCCAAGCATATTAAATAAAATATAATTTCTATATATTGCACTTTTTATTTTCTATATTAATCAACCCGATTCTGATGTAATATTTGATCAAATCCATCTCGCACATTGATCAGTCCAAGTTCAGATTCAATGCAGTTCGTGGAGCAGTTACTCTGTGTCCAAACGAATCCCTACGTTATTTGTAATTTCGACATGTCGACTTTAATCTTGTCATGGCAACAATCATATCAGCCATACCTTTTGTAAAGTCTAATACATTTTAATATCGATGGTGGAGGGGGATTATGCATTTCAGACACGAGAGAGGTTAAGGCACACAGATAAACGCTATATACGTTGTATAACTCTAACACTACATTACCATTGTTTAAAAATCATAATTTAACAACTTAACCACATCTGTCGCCTCTAAACTCCGCCACGCCGCGGTAAATCTCCCCGATTTTCGCTATCGTTACTCCAACGTTGGCAGGTATAGTTCGGCTATACCTAACTATAACGTTGCGTTTAGCATTATTAAGTCAACGATTTTTTCGGGCGTGAACAAAGACTGAGAAATAACACAAAAAACATTGAAAACAATGAAAACGGTGCTCATTTTCTCTGTGATTTTCACCTTCTTCTTCTGTCAAGCCCTCTGAGCCGTGTTTTCTTTCCGCCATATTTATTGACACATCTATTACTTCCTGTTTGTAGGCTAAATTTAGCAGTGTTAGCCACTGATCTAGAGATCAGTGAATGTTAGCAGAGAATTTTCAATGGTGTTAGCAACACCACAGAATTTGCAACACTCAGTGGTCAGCGTTCAAAACGGATATGCAAAGGCAAAACCGGCTGAAAGTAAAACGAAATTTCAAAATAAAAGCACCCGGTAAAGAAGGTATAACCAGAGCCCATTGGGTGGAGCGGAGATGGCAGGAAGTGACGCTGGAGTAGAGAGTGAGGTGGAGATGGAGGGAGAGGACGCGGGAGAAACAAATAGTGAAAATGGATGGCAAGGTAAACATAAACGTAAAAGTAGAACTAAACGAAAGAAAAGCGATTCAGTAGGTTCTTGGAATTCGGATGTGGATAGTGTTGTAAATGTGAGAAAACCGGAAACATTGAAGGTAAAGCTCCAGTTTGATTCTCCCGGTTCTGTCAATCCATAGGGCTCGGGATCATGACGTAAAAACATTTGCGGGCACCGCCATATTGGCAGCCTAACTCCTTAGTTTACTATCAATTGCTATGGATTTACTCCCGCCTATTAGTGTGTTGTTGTTACTTAGTTTTTGTCGTCTTGGTCGTATGTTGCTGTATAGTGGTGTGTAACAGCGCAACCCACGATCGCAATGGTTGCTATGGTGACGGCGCTGTACGATGGCTGCCGTTAGCCGTACCTCCGCTTTATTTTTCACCCTCTCTGGGCTTTTTATGTTTTTCTTTTTCATTTCTGGCACTGTACTGTAGCCTACAGGGGGCCTTGAATGTCACTTTGTTTGGTTCGGCGGAGTCTCTGTGAGTTTGGAGGAGCTTGTTGGTTTTTTTTTTTTTTTTTTGCGAAGTGAGTGTGTTTACTTTGAATGATGCGACCGACCGTCGTTTTCTCTGTCTGCCCTGCCGTCTTTGTCTGCGGAGCTTGGAGGAGGTCAGGCGGAGACCCATCGTGAGTGTTGGATGTGGAGGGCTGCGGAGGTTGCCTATGGAGTGGAGAACAGGAACTCACGGGAGGGCCGTGTTTGGAGGAGGGCGGCGCTGCCTGCAGATAGGCTGCTGTCCAGTGGTCTCCGACGCGATGTCATCCCCTACTTGGTGTCGCTCCTGTGTCCCGACTTCAACTGCGAATCCACGACCTCAAAGTCATCTCAGCTCGCCTTCTACATGGATCCTGAGTCCTGTTTGTTTGAATGAACTATTTATGTACAGTGGCTAAATGGCAATGGCTATTTATTTTGTTTTCTTCTTTCCCTTTATCCATCTTCTCTTCAATGCAATTTCACTGCATGTTTTGCGTTAGTGACTCATGTATGTGACAAATAAACTCCTTGAATCCTTGAATCCTTGAAGAGGAAATTAATTGCTAATATTATATTTCTGCTTCTTGTCTTCTGCATTTGAATGAATGGATATTACGTTTGGTGCGCTGCCACCATTCTTAGAATGCAAGGTGTGTGCCCGAACCCTATTGAAGCTGACTAAAGCTTTAAATACCAGTATTGGAGAAGTGAGTGTTCAACCCCTTAGAGATGGAAATCTCCTGATAATATGTAATGACATTGAGCAGCAAGAGCGTGTAATTAAATTAACATCTTTAGATGGGAAGAAAGTGAAATGTTTTTCTTGGGAAGGAAAGAGAACAGTGCAAGGGGTAATTACAGGGGTGACCACTGACATACCAATTGAAGATATTTTGAATAATATAACAGGAGCAAAAGTAATGAAAGCTAAACGGTTGATGTATACTAAAGATGGGGTCAAGCAGGAAAGCTTATCTGTTATGCTACAATTCAATGAGGAGGTGCTGCCAGTTCGGTTAAGGTAGGATATTTAAGCTATCAGGTGAGACCATACATTCCACCACCATTAAGGTGTTTTAAATGTCAGAGATTTGGGCATGTGGCAGCAGTGTGTAGAGGTAAACAGCGATGTGGCAAATGTGGGGAGGAAGGTCATGAGTATGGCAAATGCAATGAGGGGACAAAAGTCAAATGCTGTAACTGTGGTGGTGAGCATAGCGCAGCATATAAGGGCTGTGGGGCACATAAACGAGCAGCTGAGATACAAAGAGTTAGAGTGGAGGAGAAGCTCACGTATGTTGAAGCTATCAAAAAAGTGATTAGCTACAAAGAAAGATAATGTTATGGTACAACAACCACCAATGAGGAGAGTGATGGAGCAGAACTTAAATCATGCAAATGGTCATTCAGCAGATAAGATAAATGTGGGAGAGGATAAAGTTAAGTTTGTGGCCTTTCTTGCTGAAATAATTACCTGCTCAGCCCAAACTCAGAGCAGAACGGACAGGATCAGAATTATCATAAGGGCAGCAAAAAAGTATCTTGATGTGGGTGAGATAACTGTAGAAATGATAAATGAGACACTCACTGCTGGGTTACATGACACACAGGCATCATGTACTGGTTTGTAATGGTCTTTATGATTCTACAGTGGAATGCCCGTAGTCTATGTTCTAATGGTCAAGAGTTCAAGAATTTTATTGAAGAAATGAATGAAAAACCTCATGTAATATGTATACAAGAAACTTGGCTCAAATCTCAGTTAGATTTTGTATTGTATGGGTATGTAGCTATTCGAAGGGATCGAGAAGTAGGTACTGGAGGTGGTATAGTTACCTTTATTCAACAGGGGATAGGCTATAGGGTTATAAGTAAAGAATCAGAAGCAATAGTAGTAGAGGTATGGATAGGCAACTTAAATGTATGGATAGTGAATTTTTACAACCCATGTCAGAAATTAAGTAAAGAGACTTTTGATAATATCATTGGAGAAATAACCAATAAAATGGTATGGTGTGGGGATTTTGATGCACACGGCACTCTTTGGGGCAGTACACACACAGATTACAATGGTAATGTGGTTGAGGAATTCCTAGAGGATAGGGGCTTGGTGTGTGTGAATGATGGAAGGGGAACTAGGGTAGATGTGGCAAGAGGGTTGGAATCTCCAATTGACCTTACTTTGGTTTCTGAATCAATAGCTAGTGTCACTAAATGGGAAGTTTTTGGAGAAAATACCATAGGTAGTGACCACTATCCAATTATGTGTGAAATTGGAGTGGGGCATGTTCAACTGGAGGAGACAGGCTTCCCTAGATGGAAATTAAAGAGTGCTAATTGGACAGCATACAGTATGTTCAGTAGTGTTCAGTTGGAAGGAATAAACCCAAACAATTTTGATAG
>JAGFZM010000040.1:431126-489047 GCA_017657215.1 Limnothrissa miodon | reverse complement strand
GGGGGGGGGGGGGGGGGGGGGGGGGGGGGGGGGGGGGGGGGGGGGGCGATGGCAAGCCACCTTGCAGTTTCTGCCGAGAAAATGCAGTCTAGTTAGGTTTAAGATTTTTTAAAGATTTATACCAGAAATCTACAAATTGAAATGAGTTTACTTGTCTACTGCTTTATTAAACATAGATTTATGTTCTTCATAGAGAGTGCATAGAGGGTTATTTATGAATTTATGGTCATGGATTTATTTTCTGAACACAATGTCTCCTTAAGGCTTAAATGAGGAGTTTAATATAAAACCATTTTTGCAATGTGTGTTCCATTCTGTCTTTTTCCTTTTGGTGGGTCTAGATGAGTTATTGGTTTAATGCAGTGGTTCTTAACCTGGGTTCGATCAAACCTTAGGGGTTCTGTGAGTTGTTTCAGGGGTAGGGGCAGGGGCAGAGCCTCTGCCGCGAGGTCCGGACACACCTGAATTATTGTGTAAATTCATGATGACACCAAAGATCTTTTAGCAGCTTTTTTGTTTTTACTTGTTATGGTAAAGGAAGAAACATTGGGCAGTTCTGACGGCTCAAGGGGCTAGCCCAACTGCCTAGCCTAATATTATAGTGGCAAATGTTAACAAATAAAACTGAATCCAAATGCCAATACCATTTAAATTAGCCTATGGTTCTAAAACAATGCACACAAATTTTGTAATGACCCAAGCACCTACCATCGTACAGGTGTGGCAAGAGGGAGGAGGTGTATTACCTGACTACGCCACTAGGGAATTTGCCTAGACCAATGTTACCTTTAATCTCAGATACTATTTTGGCAATAGCACATTATACAGCACACAAGTTAGTTATACCCTCAAGACAAGAGACGTGGCTCCATCCATAAAGTTATATGACTTTTATTGTACAAAATCTTAAAACGTAAACAGACAAATAACAAAACACAAAAAGCTTACAATCACACAAGGGCAAATTGCACCACCTTTAAACCAGAGGAGGGGATAACACAAAGGGAGTTCTGGAGCCGAGACTTACCAGTGGGGATACCAATTTAACCTAGGGGGGTCCCAGGAAGAAACCACACACGCACACGTGAACACACCCACAGCAGAACTATCCAATCTGGCAAGCACGCGTGTAGGGGGGAGAGAAAGAGAAGGGAATAAAAGAACAAAAGTAAGTGAAAATGACTACTAGAAGAATAGAATTATACTCTTTTTGATCCTGTGAGGGAAATTTAGTCTCTGCATTTATCCCAATCCGTGAATTAGTGAAACACACTCAGCACACAGTGTGAAGTGAAGTGAAGCACACACTAATCCCGGCGCAGTGAGCTGCCTGCACAACAGCGGCGCGCGGGGAGCAGTGAGGGGTTAGGTGCCTTGCTCAAGGGCACTTCAGCCGCTTTCCACTGGTCGGGGTTTGAACCGGCAACCCTTCAGTCACCAGTCCGAAGCGCTAACCGGTGGGCCACGGCTGCCATTGGCATGCTAGCAGAATTCACTTTTGACAAAGCATTGTCCATTGCTGTAGCCATAGAGACTGCAAACAAGAATGCGCAAGATTTGAAAATGCAAAGTGCTTCAGTGAAGTTCATGAAGGCGAAGAAAGGCTCGCAGGGAACTAGTGGATTTAAAGGAGCAGGAAAAGAATGTTATCGGTGCAAGGGAACCAGGCATACTGCAGCAGACTGTAAATTCAAACAAGAGAAATGTCATGCGTGTGGCAAAATAGGACATATTGCAAGAGCCTGCCGTAACAAGGCAAAATCAGGGCAGCAGAGATAACAAAGATGTAAAGAAAGAAACAAAGCAAGGTCCTTATCACCGGGCACACCAAGTGGAAGTAAAGCAGGGTGAAAGTGACAGCTCATCAGAGGAAGCACTACCCATGTATTTCATGAAGTACAAATTGGGACAAATGAGTGACGTGCATCAAGTAATTTTAAAACAGTCAGCCTCCACCGGGCCCTTGGTGTAGGCCAACCAGCAGCAAGCCAAGCCCCCTCACCGACTCCACCTGTTGGGACAAGACAGAGGGACACCTGGTGCCCTGGTGGAGCTCTGCACTGTTATATGGAAGAGAACCCATGGCAGGGCCGTGACACTGGAAAGAAATAAAAGCAGATCACAAGGCCAGCAAAGTAATGCACATAAAGACAGAGAAAATGACACTACAGCAAGTGCTAGACAAACATGAGAATGTATTCAAAGAGGAATTGGGTACGCTTGAAGACTATCCATGTCAAGGCTGACGCAGTCCCTCGTTTCTTCCGCCCAAGGTTAGTCCCATACGCCATGCATACTAAAGTCGATGAAGAGATAGACAGACTGTTAAAGGAAGACATAATATCACCAGTGCCAGTTGTTCCAATTCTGAAGCCTGATGGGCACATAAGACTGTGTGGTGACTACAAGCTAACTGTAAACACAGTTTCATCACTGGAACAATATCCAATACCTCGAGTAGAAGATCTGGGGGAAAGCATTTTTCTAAATTGGAAATGAGTCACGCTTACCAACAAATACTCATGGATAAAATGTCAAAGAAGTACTTGACAGTGAATACCCATAGAGGGCTGTTTACATACTGCGTTTGAAGCGCAGTAAGTGCACGTTCCTACAAGAGGAAGTGGAGTATCTGGGACATAGGGTGGACGCGCAGGGTCTTCATCCTGTGGAAAAGTAAGTGAAAGCAATTATGGAAGCCCCTGCTCCAACAAATGTCACCAAACTTCTAGGACTATCTAGGATTGTTGAACTACTACAAGAAATTTCTACCAAACTTGGCAACACTGTTAGCCCCTCTGCATGAACTCTTAAGACAAGATGTGCACTGGAAATGGCATAAAAGGCAAGAGGAGGCTTTCCAGAAGTCTAAAGATCTCCTGAATTTGGCACAAGTTTTAGTCCATTACTCTGCTGATCGAGAAATGATTCTGTCATGTGATGCCTCGCTATCTGGCGTGGGCGTGGCGTGGGTTTCATCACACCTGATGGAAGATGGAAGTGAGCATCCATTGGGGTTCATGTCACGAACACTGTCCCCTGCAGAAAAAAGGTACTCACAGCTAGATAAAGAAGGGTTAGCTATCATATTCGGAATTCAGAAATTCGGAATTCAGAAAGTACGTGATGAAGCAAAAGAGCAAGTCTTGATGATGGATCTCCTGGATGACACATTGTTGGACAGAGGTCAGATAAAGCGCTGGACAGCTAAAGATGTTATACTTTCCCAGGTGCATGATTATCTCCTGAGAGGGTTGCCTGCCAAGGTAGACTCTCACCTGAAGCCGTATCATCAAAGGCGTACAGAACTGAGTGTTAGAGTTGGATGCGTCTTGTGGGGTGCTAGACTGATTATACCCACTAAAGGTCGAGAAAAGATACTCAAGCTACTGCATCAAACCCACTCTGGCATGTCAAGAATGAAAGGCTTAGCTAGGTCATATGTATGGTGGCCAGGCATGGACCAAGAGGTGGAGGGGGAAGTGCAGTCGTGCGAGGAGTGTCAAAAACACCACAAGTCACCACCCACTGTGCCTTTACACCCCTGGGAATGGCCAGACTCGCCATGGTCAAGAATTTGTGGATTATGCCGGGCCATTCCAAGGTGAGATGTTCTTACTGATAGTGGATGCTCACAGTAAATGGCTAGACATCTACCCAGCGACGACAGCCACATCCCAGACTACCATAGAGAAACTAAGGCAAAGTTTTAGCATCTTTGGACTCCCTAAAATGTTAGTGTCGGATAATGGGTGATGTTTCACAAGTGCAGAATTTGCATCTTTCATGAAGCAAAATGGCATTCATCATGTGAGGTCAGCACCTTTCCACCCTTCCTCTAACCGCCTAGCGGAGAGGGCGGTCCAAACCTTTAAAGAGGGGATGGAGAAGATAAAAGGTGGTACTACGCAGACCAGGCTGTCAAGATTCTTGTTCAGTTATCGCATCACACCTCATGCGACGACAGGCTTGTCTCCTTCAGAATTGATGATGTCTAGAAGACTCAGATCTGTATTTGACGTGATACAGACGTGAAAACAAAAGTACAGGAAAAACAACTGAAACAAGCTCATGACACAAACAAAAAACTAAGAAGCTTCGCGCCTGGAGATCAACTTTATATCCGAAACTACTCCTACGGTCCTAAATGGATCCCTGCAGTCATTCAGGATATCTCAGGTCTGAATGTGGAAGAGGCATGTGGATCAAGTAAGAGCTCGACTGTCTGACACTGTACCCAGTCAAGATCCTGAGAGAGAATTGGAGTTGTCAGAGGACACGAATGAAGAGGCTGTGGACCCTCTGCCTACAGAAAGCGCGGCAGTGGACGAATCTCCTTCAAACGAACTGAATCATCAGCCATCTCCAGATGTTCAGGTCCCTCCAGACTCCTCCGAGACTACAGAGGTGCGACGCTCTGTTTGAGACAGACGTTCACCTGCACATCTACAAGACTTTGTTAGATAGAGTGAGATCTGTTCCAGGAATATACCAACAATGCACTCTGATCTTACTGGAAGGACGTACGTTATTGACCAAAAAAAACATTTAAGTTTCATGTTATTGTAATGTGTGAAACCTGTTGTGATGAAGTATCTACCTTACCGACTTAAAGGTGCTCTAAGCGATGTGACGCGTTTTTAGGACTAAAACATGTGTTGTTACATACAGCAAACATCTCCTCACAATCTGCTAGCTGCCTGTCCCCTGAACACACTGTAAAAAACGGCAACAAAAACACAGTGGGCAAACCTAGCATAACAAACGAAACATAACAAACAGTGTTCCAGCCTATAAACGACAAGAAGGATTTGGAGGAGGGGTTGGGTGGGGGTTAGTGCGCCTGAGTCTTTCAGGAAGCATGGGAGGGAGGGGGAGGAGTGAGCTATCCTCTGTTTTGTTTGACAATACTTTGAACGTCAACAAGAAGTGACCTCAAACAGCACCGCTTAGAGCGCCTTTAAATGAAACAATGTGTTGTTTACTTAAAGGTGGGGGAGATGTGATATCGTAGAGCTTGATATTAAATTAAGTAATACAGTTGAATAAGTTCTATGCAGAACATGTTTCTTGTAGGTACCTAAGTTTGTCCTGTAGGTGGCGCTCTTACACTAGTGATAATGTATAGTTAACTGCAAGCTACTGTAGAAGAGTTACAAGCAAGGCTGAGTCACGTAGTAGCTATGCCTGGTACCTACCGCATGTATTGATATGGACATGATTGACCACTAAGTAAAAGTTTAAGAAAGAATATAACAAAGTTGTGGACAACGATTTATTCGAAGATGCAACACTAACCATTACAACAGATACTAATGTTGCATTTCCACTACGGCCCCCAGGCTTCACCCCGCGTCTTAAACACCTGTGCTTGCCCAGTGTTGCATTCCCATTAGTAAGTTTTAACACCGGGGTTTTAGGTGAACTTGGAATGTTTACTATACAAATGTAATAGACAACGATATACATCTTTACCGGGAAATTGACGTAGGCTATCATATCATAACCTCAGACATTAGTGCTGAAACTAAAACCTAGCCTATGCCTAAATAATATTAAATGGTAAATGGTTCTGCATAACGTTGTCATAAAGGCTGACAATCCTATAATATCATAATGTAGAAATACGTTAGCCTATAGGCTACTGAAAGCTGGCCGCGGGTAACTTTGTTCGTGTTTATATACAACTTTATTTGTTTTCTCTGAGAAAATGAAGAGAGACAGACAAAACGTGCCTATCGGTACCAAATAATGTTGGCCTCTCGCAGGCAAAAGTGGAGGGTGCGGGCTGCAACAAATAGGCTAACTGAAAACGCCCCAGCCCTGGGCCAGCTCCGATAATGGAAAGACATAAAGCCCGACGCTTTTACCCCGTAGTGGAAATGCGGCATAAATAGTACTATGATGTATTTTAAATGGGCAAAATTCATATTTAACACATTAGCTATTGCACTCTAAAATAGTCCGACTCCTTCATGTAAAATGGCAACTCGTTTTAACTTCCCAATGCCGTGTCTGAATGTGTAGTAATTCCCGGGAATTCTAATACTCTGACACATTCATTTCCAAACACTGTGGATCTGTCTGTTGTATGGTTGAATTCCTGAATTGCGTGTTTATTTAGCTTAGATAGTTAACCGATTTACTGTTTACTCTGATAGTTCATCGATTTACCGATTTACTAAAATAGTCCTTCATGTAAAATGCCAACTCCGTTTACCAACACCGTGTCTGAATGTGTGAAGCAACCCTAGTTTTAATTACATAGTACGTAACGTTAGTTACCAGGAATTCTAATAAAACTTACCAGTCTGACGCATTCATTTCCAAACACTGTGGATCTGGCTGTTGAATGGTTGAATTCCTGACAAGTGTTTAATAGTTCAGATAGTTAACGCGATTTGCTGTTTACTCAGATAGTTCATCGATTTAGAAAGAGTATGAGTGAAAGTAGGGAGCCAATCCGCTTCAGCGAAAAAACAGCCAATAAGCCTCACAATGAACTAGCCAATCAGCGCCAGGAGGCGGGAAACTGGCCAGGGGGTGGGAAATACGAATTTTTTTTAATGAGCATGCATTTCTGAGCATGAAATAGACGGCCTTGGAATGCTCCTGGGTCTTTTTCAGCCGCACAAGGTGTGTGTTCTATGGGCTCTTCAAAGACACACAATGACGTTGAGAAAGCACTAAATTTCGAACTGCAGCAAAAGTAACTTTGGGTTTTGTGTTAGACCAGGTAGCGGATTACAGCGCTTGTCTCATAACATTTACGTCACCATAGTAACATTAGCCTGTTTAACGGTATCAGCCATAGACTGTATAGCATGGGTGTCAGCTAATGTTAGCTAACGTTTACCTTAGCCACCCCTCCCGAAAAGTTGTATCCACTTTCTTCTCATTTTCTTGTCAACCGGAAATCGGCATTGACGTTGTGGTAACACTTTGATAATGTCGATATTCTGTTGTGACGTCCGAATTGCAACTGCCGAATTGTAGTCCAAATAATTATGTTTTTTTACTAGCAAATAATTCACAAATTACATAACACAGTCGAAAGTCACACCATTAGTTATTATTTAAATTCAGGTACATCATGTGTGATTCAGACATAAGGTAACGTGGACCAGAAAATAATTTTTATCTCTCCATTCACTACCATTCTTTTTTTTTTCGGTCTTAGGTCCCATGGGCCGACCGGAAGAGGTGGAGACTTAGGCTCCCTATATCCATAGCTGCCTGAATTACCCAATCAGACAGCCACCACTATTGCCCGACAGCTCCACCCATTCATTCCACTAAACAGGCAAAGTGTAATTTTTTTTCTCTCGATAAACAGTTTCAGGAGTGCATCTCAATGTACTTTTATTTTTACAATGTATTATGATGATTTTAGACTCATTGGACATCTTATTTTCGCTGGGAAAACCTTAAAATCCGCTAGCTTAACGAAACTGCTACATTTCCTAAACTAGCAACAATTAAATGGGATATGCAAAAGTGTTAGCTAAACCAGTTAAATTTCAAAATAAAAGCATCACGATCTTCCTGATTTACAAGAAGGTCTCATATGTGAAAAGCAGGTGTAATAATGGATGTATCTTCTTCATGTAGAGTGGCAAACTTTTTATGTTTAAAAAATAAATTATTCCTACACCTGATTATTTATATTAAACTCATCACAGCTGTATTTGACATCAGTAAATACAACATTTTTTACATGAAGCTTTATTTCTAAATTGAGGGGAGACATGTTAAAACATAACACCAGAAACTTTTTAATAGGAGGAGAACCTCCACTCTTCCGTGCATTCTAGGGGAGCTTGTGGATGAATGCAGAATGAAAGGGGGCCTATAGAGCTGCACCTACAGATACCTACATATCTTTGGACATTTTGTTGTAAACAAATGCAATAGTGTGTTCTTAAAGCATCCTAGGCTACTGATATTTATACACCATTCTGCACCATTACAATTTGTAATGGTGCAGAATGCTCACAACATGCTCACAACACTTGGCTTTTGACATACCATTCACTAGGCATCGAGCACCTTATATTGACAGAAATAAAGTGCACACATGACTTTCAAATAGCTAAAATAAGAAAACTCTTGTGCATTCTCAACATGAGGTAAACTGTAATGCTGACAACATAAGCTTTGAGCAAGGTGTTGTTGCACTCAGGATGTGAAGGCTGTTAGTCCAGGTGTGTCATCATGTGCCAACTGCGCTATCTTCATTAACAGAAATGGACTGAACACATGACTTTCCAATAGCCCAGCTGAAATAAGAAAACTAAATCTTCTGATGCTACAACATGGAATAAAATGTAATTTTATTTGCTTACAACCAAACCTTTCACATGATATATGATTAAGGTACCCTGCGTCACCTTTGAAGTATTAGTGTTAGGTCTTTACTTGACCAATAAGGATAGGTCTTTGTTGAACAAGATCTGGTAATTGCACTGGCTACTTTCTCTTTTGCACTACACTCGCATTATTGTGTTTTCTTTGCACCTATTCTTGTATAATGTATTACTTGTACATAATGTTGATAGTTGCCTATCTATATTGTATATTGTCTGTTGTCTATTGTGTTGATGCCCATCATGTGTCCATAGTACTGATTGCACTGTATGTATAGATGCCATTATCACTAATCTAGAAAGCAAAACGCCTACCAGTCAAATTTCTTATGCAAGTATACTAAGCCAATAAAACAGATTTTGGTTCTGATTCTGACCAAGATTTATGTTGTTTTTTCCAGTGGATCAGTGTGTGGTTTTGGGTCTTTTCCTTTAGATGCCTTAGTTTCCATGTGCCAGATCATCAACTTTGCTTGGCTAGAAAAGAGGACAAAATAGTTAAACCATATCATGGTTGTAGGTTTTGTCTCTGTCTTGTCAAAAAGCAATCTTTTTCTTATTACAATGTACTGGATGAAATAGGTAAAAATTGCCTCAATCAAAGTGAAATCTAATTTCTCGACCTATGCTTTTGACTTGGCTTTTGGGCTGCATTTAGGATGTATAGATTACATGCATTGTGTGGTTGTACCCAACTGTAGCCAGATTAACGTGGGAAGAAAAGCTTATGAATGAAAGTGATGGAACTCATAGTATGCAAAGACCTAGTACAACAGACCCCTCAATTTTCTGCTAGACAGCCTGTCCAACAAAAATAAACTGTGCATCCTGGCAGAGAAACACTCAGTCTGATTGGCTACAGGTCCAATGTAATAAGACCAAGTGGACATAAGCCGCACAATCCAGGCCTGGGACCAGCCATGTATAGCTTGCCTGACTGGTTGTGCCTTGTCATCTACCCTCTCAATAAGCCTTTGTTGTTTCAAAAATTCCATCTCAGTTGTCAGGGTTATATTGCAGAAACGGTAGCTCTACCTTTCATCACAAATCAATTCAAGTCCGTAATGGGTCTATTCAACCCATGTCCTTGTGTCTAGCAAAGTTTAGCCTGAATATTTCAGTAACATAAAATGTGCAAATCCACAAGTTTGAATGTTAAAATTCTGTTTAGATCGAAAACAGCTGTATGGAAATGAAGACATTTCTGTTGTTTGAATAAAGTGAGTATTTAAAAAGCACATTTTGGAGAATGAATTCATCAAGACAGCAGCTCTGTTTTTTTTTTTGTAGAGTTACAGAGTTATTAAAGGCTGCTGATAAAACAAGATGCTCACATTGCAAGCAGTCCTTACTGATTGTCTCTCAACTGTCTATCAACTCACTGTGTGTGAAGTGCTGTCTGCCTACTCTGGAATATGCCTAACAATCTCAAAGGTACATGCACTTTTGCAGGGTGATTTTTATACTCTAAAATATTCCGGTTCTGAAGAAAAATTACAATTGACATAAATACATGAGACTAGTGATCACTATCACTGTGATCAGATCACATTCTTTAAATATTACCTGCCTTTATTATTAAACCACCCTTTCTTTATTAAAGCCTTTCATTGTAGAAGCTATATATAAATGGTTTACAATACAATTACACACTACATGAGCAACAGATTCAAAACAAGGCCACATTCTATAACAAAGCCTTTCACATTCTGTCAGGAGGAGCCAAGCAACAGAATCAGAACAGAAACAGTTCTAAAATGTCCAGCCAATGGCATAATACGTCAGAGGTCAGTAGGTTCACAGAGATCCATGAAAACCTGAATTCTAATCACTAAGTGCAAGTTTAGTCTTAACAGACCTTGCTTAGTTCATTTCACAAGACACATTCATAAGGACATGTCTAGAAACAAAAGTCTGTCAAGTGTCTGACATGTAGCCTAGAGGTAGGAAATCCATAATTTACACGTTATAGTTGTGAAACTAACTGGTTTGGTACAGTTGCAGTTGTATTAATTTTATTAATAATTAAAAATCCCTGTTTAGACTAGCCTTCCCTGGCAGAAAGCAGGGTATTCATGGAAATAATCCTGTTTATAAACTGTGTCTCACCATTTATGGCTATATTTTTTATGTTGCATGAGTGCTTAGTGCCTAAATTATAGCCCTTTGTGTGCACAAAATCTGATTCATGAAACAAGACAGGTGCTTCAAATTGGTTACCTGTTGCCTATGTAGGTCCAGTAACCTACTACAGAGAATGTATGGAATGGACCATGTCTGAATATGGCTTGTCAGTCAACACACGTGTTTGGTCCAGGTCGCTGGCTGTTTTGTCTGTAGAAAACTCTGGTGCCTCTGAATGCAACCGCTTTGTTAAACAGAACAAACTTACAGATTTGTTTACTACAGTACACCGAACTACTAAACAAGTAAGGTTCATCTACATATTTTGACTAAACTAGACTGTTAGACTGTTATTTAGGCCTATCCTCAAGCAACCCAACCCATGATAAGAACATCTGTGCCTATCCAATGTATTTTTTCTTAATTAGATTAGATTAGGGTTAGATTTAACGTTTGTCAAATAAATGTGGTTTAGCAGAGTGTTGCTGCGTAGGCTATAGAACAATGTTGTAGTAGCCTAAATGCTCGTGTTAATTTATTAATCTGACTTCAGGTGCAATTCACCGAGACATCACCGATGATTTATTTTCAATACATCACCCTCAAACCAGAATGTCACCGTTATGATATGTTTTTTGTTTTTATTAATCGGTACTTTCCGGAATATGTGCCAAAACTCGTTTTTGTTCGCTACTCTGGCTTGGTTTTCATCAACAACCTCTCCCCCCAGACTGCTTTATGTCTGGCTCCTCCGAAACTTGAACACGCATGCGCTGTTGTTAAGCACTCCTCCTACTCTGGTCTCGTCACAGACACAGGCAGGCAACATTTACAAGATAGCTAGAACCAGGGAGAGCCAAAAAGCGAATGTTGGACCACAACAAAAAATATAATGGAATGATAAAACAATGATCTCCAAGCCAAAACGGATAATTTCGTCTTATCTACATTGACAAGGAATGATCAATATTTTCAGTGTATTCTATGCTTTATGTCAAATTATATGACAACGGAGGTAGACAATGATGTTGGAGGTAACGTTAACGTTAACTTAACATTACTGGTGCTGTGTTACATGTAGCTAACGTTATCTGGCAGTTGTATATTATTCTGGGAATGTAGTATTGGTGCCATAAAAGTTACTCACTGTAAAAAACAAAAAGGGACAGTATATGTGGTAGTGGCTGGCGAAGTAAAACGTTCAACGCCCATCCCACCAGGAAAACCAGTAACGTTAATCTATGTAACGTTAGTTAGCTTGCTAGCTAGTAAGATACGCCAGGACTCGCTGACAGAGAGCTGTTTGGTTTACGCTACCAGTTACTCAGTGCTTTAAGGGTGGCATTTAATATACCCAGTTAGATTACTTTCACTCGACTTTCCAAAAACTTTTAGCGTATGTGGAATTTAGTCTGGTTGGACGTCTGTGTATTTAACCACTGTCAGAAAGGCAGTAACCTACTTCAACCCGGTGTTTACAGCTGTTCACCCCATCTGGATTTTTCGAAATGCATCACCCGGATTCTTCTGGCGACTCACCAAGCCCAAGGAAAATGCAGCATCCGGCAATTATTTCCAAAAGCAACGTTTGTAATCAAAGCTGTGAAACTATATCTGCTTTATCAACGGTGACGTCCTCAACTGTTAGTTTTGATACTACAGTGCAACCTCAGATTTTGTCAATGTCTGGAGCACAGATGAAAAAGAAGAGCGGTTTTCAGATCACCAGTGTGACTCCTGCTCAAATTTCTGTTAGTAGCAACAACAGCATAACTGAGGACACTGAAAGCTGTGATGACTTGGATGAGTCACACACTGAGGAGTTATCGTCCTCTGAGACTATGGATGTATCTCTTTCCCGAACTACTGATAATAGAGGTCCAGACAGGAGCTCTTCAGATGAAACACTCAACAGTTTTCACGAGGTAGAAACCCCAGGAGCTATGTCTCCTAACCAACCTCCACTCCATCACTCCTTCACTCATTCACAGGGCAAATTGATGAATGGATCTGCTCATCACCAACACCCTCATTACCATCACCAGCAGAATCATATTCAACCCAAGCCAGCCTCATCAGCCTGCATCATTGCCCAGTCGGTGTCCCCCATGCTGACCACTGTATCAGCTGCCATCACCTCTAATTCTATTGTTGCACAAAAAATGCCTGTGAATGTTGGGGGCATTGTTCGTAATGCCTCTGCCAGCACTACCGATTTGAGGGGTCTGCCTTCAGCTGTCCTAGGAGCTATTACTGATGCCACTATTTGTAATGCAAACTCAAGCAATGTTGGTAATGTCAGTATACTAAGTTCAGCTTTTGTGCCTGTTGCGGGGAGTTTGAACCCCAGCATTACTAATGTTGTGTTTTCCACTGGTTCAATGAACAATGGCAGCAGCCAAAATGTGAACTTGATACAGCAACATCAACAAAATGGAATAAATGGAGCAAGTACATCTGGTGTTTTGGGGCTGAAAAACAGTGGCCTTATTGGAGTGTCTGGAGCAGGGCAGCCCACAATTTCAGGAACTTCTGTCCCTGGGTCTCACACTCAGCAGCAGCAGCAGCAAATCCCAGTCACAAGTTCACGTTTCAGGGTGGTCAAGCTAGACTCCAGTTCTGAGCCTTTTAAGAAAGGAAGGTGGACATGCACTGAGTGCTATGATAAAGAGACAGTTTCATCCACCTTTGCCTCAACATCAGCCCCCATACTTCATGCAGAGATTCCTTTCACCCAAGCAGTGGAGGCTGTACGACCGTTGACTGAGAACACAGTGGCAGCCTTTGAATGTGATGAAATGGGCTTGAGCAGCAGCTCTGTCAGCAGTTCTGTGAGCACTCTGAGCCACTACTCAGAGGGGTTTGGGAGTGGAGATATAGGAGGTCCGTCTGTGTCACAGCAGTATTTCCAGGAATCCCAGGACTACACATCAGTGCCCCCCCCTGAGTGTGCAAGGATCTGTTTCTTACCAATTGAGGAACAGCATGGCTCCCTCTCCCCCTGTCGGCAAGCAGCAGCAGCAGCAGACATCAACCAATTTGGAAATCCTGTCACCAAAATCTAAATCCCCCCACTCTGTAGTGTCCCAGCAGTTGTCAAAGGTCTCGACACTCCCACCTCACTGTGTTAGTCAGCAACTAACGGGCTATTCCCCTTCAAAGCAGTCATCTTCACCAGCCCAGGTGGCAGCAGCACATATGATTCCTGTAAACCATGCTTGTAGCCAGCCACCTAATTACAGTCAGTCTCAGAACCAGATTTCGCAGACATCTTCCCCAGGGTCATCACAGTCATCATCCCTTCAGATTGGTGGCATGCCACCCGCCTCTGTGGCAGGGAACAGTCAGCTGATGACCACAGCACAGCAACCTGTAGGCAAAGTTCCGACTTATGCTGTTCACCCCCTCCCCCTAGATCTTTTACAGTCACAGCCACAGCAGAGTTTATCAGCACAGATGGTCCAGGCTCCTCCTCAGATGGTGCCCACTGTGCCTCCCGGGTCCTTACAGAAGCCAAAGGGTCACCAGCATCTTGTGGAGCAGCAGTCAGCTAGCACAAAGGGCACAGTGCCGCACTCCTCTGGAATAGCAACAAATCAGCATTCAAATGTGCCTCCAAATATGACCCTGTGTAATAATATTCAGGATGGCATCAAGGATAGTGGTGCCCAACACTCTAGTGCCAGTACTCTGTGTGCAATCCTGCCCTCTGTTATAGCCACCCAACTTGAGGATGCCAAGCGCCTTTTTATTCAGCACCAGTCCCTGCTCTCATTGCCCCTGCTGGCGGCTGGTGAATGTGCCTCCCACTCTGGGATCTCTTTGCCTCCGGAGGAAAGTGGTATAGTGAATGCCTCAACTTCCTCAGCAAGTCTTTTAAAAAATCTGCCTGTGGATGAAGACGACGACAGGTGAGTTTTTTTTTCTTTTCTACAGGTATTTGTTGCCTTCTCTACAGTTGTGTTGCATATTATATTTCCTGTTCTATTATTGGCAATATAATAGTACCAACCATCTAGATTATGTAGACACATGAAGGTGATCTCTGGCCTAATCTTCAGCCTGCAGCAATCTTGGTAACTGACACAAATGGCACCCTATAGATCAGATTTATAGTTTGATGAACCCGAACCATAGTAAGAAATTTGACCACCACACCAACTCCCCTGAACACTACACTGCATTAATAGTTGATTGCTATTACAGTTCTGACTAATTTGCATGTTGATTGTTGTGTGCCTTTACTGTGCAATTATTGTGTTTTTTAAAATGAGAGTCTGAAATCAAGATAGTTTGTGGCTGTTAGGGGCTGATCATGATATTTTGAAAGATGAATCAAGGGAATCCATCTCAATGGGATGCAAGATAATATTGGTCACTGATAGTTATTGGATGATAATGGCAATTATGAGGTCACACAGATCATTTTGATGATAAAGAATTCAACCGATATTGTAATCTGACCATTCTAAACTTAATTTAGCCTCCAAATTTGCGCTGTTCAGACTAATTCTGCCCAGATCCTACTGCAGTGCTACTCGACGCCTCAACCCCTCCTCCGTCTGAAGCTCCTGTCTTGTGTGACGCGCAAGATAACATGGCGGTTCCTTCACCAGTGTGGGTCTACTTTTCCATGTACAAAAAATATAATGCTCTTGCATGGGACAGTTGCAACAGTAGCCTACACTACAGGCTAACATGCTTGTAAAAGGCATGTTGGCCTTTTAATAAACATGTAGAATTACATGCCATGTAATACAGGAAACGTGCTTGGTATAATGGACACTCCTTCAAAAACTTATTTGTTAAACTCACATTTCTGATAAAACGCCGAAACAGTTTTACATGTTTGATAATCAAAAGGTCCCACAAATACTGTCTAATTCTGTCTAATAAATTTATGCAGATATCTCACTATTTGGGGAGCATGCCACAAAAAATGTCTTTTTACATTTGGATAGAGGAGGTGGTCTGATATCTGGCAATATAAAAATCATGATAGTGGGATACTGTGTCATGTTACAGTTTGCAAAAATATGTCTAAGTTTTATTCATATTTTATTGCTCAGAGAAAATGGGGGTGCAGCAGTATACAGAGCTACTTGACATTGCTGTCAAGGGTCCAAAAGACATTTTAGCAATGTTCAGCTCTGCCCTGCAGACAGGTGTCTAAAAACAATTTCTGATAAGAAAAATAAATTGAGGCAGTAGCGAGACACAGAGGCACTGTCCCGTGACACCCAGGCACTGTCTCGCGGCACCCAGTCACTGTTCCGCGACATAAACTCTTTGTGGCGTCAAAGAGTGACTTTGAGAATCTCTATCGGATAAAGAATGTGCCTCAAATCTTTTGTAATTAAATTTAGGGCTTTGACTCTGAACTTCATTATTCAAGTATAATTCAAAAATATGTACAAATATATTCAAACAAATATAAGGTATCCCTTAATATTTAAATCTTTTATTGGTATTATTTTTTTGCAAATGTGTTAGCTACATTGTTTTCAAATTTGAATTTACGCATGGTGAAATTTGTGAATCTCAAGCTCATTAGCAAGGCGTTTATTGGTCATCCGGGCTCCTGTAGGTGACCTTAGGAATTTGTGCACACTCCTAAAAACTTTGCATTTCTAATGGAATGTGTGGTCATAATTGCATCTTCAGTTTTCTGCTCATTAATCTTCACTCCGACACTGAATATGTAATTTGCTCAATAATTTTACCACATGCATAAATATTTGACTTTTAGTGCACACTGACTAAATGCAGGAAATATTACGGTTTTAATGCTGGCAAGAGACAACTTTGTAGCCGACGTTGATCTGACCGTAATATAACGACTATTCTGGTACGCACACTACTCTTCCACACATATTATGATTATTCAGGATCTTGTCTTAACCAGATTACAAATTTGGTGTTCATGTAACCAGTCACGGACTCGTACACCTCCCTCTAGTGGACAGAAAATATACAACTTATGTTTCCTGCCAATATGCTTTACTGAAGGCTTCAGAATATTATTTATAAATATTCAAATATACTTGAATGTTAAAATTAATAAACACACTAATTTTGAATATGATTCTTGGACAGTTGTTTAACTAATTGAATTATTCAAGTAGTCAAGTGATCGTTTCAGTCCACCATTTCTTAGTGCTACATTTCTTAGTGCTTTCAGTTTGAGGGATGGACGCAAATAAGCGTCACAAGATATCCTCTCTCACTGTCATTTGCATTTACTACAATCAGTTGTTTTTGTCTTTTTTTTTTTTTTTTTTTTTAACCCATTTCACTTTCTCTGTTCCCCATCCCTGTAGTTTTTTTTAGCAAGGACTATGAGGGTTATCAGAGTGCATCACCACCTTTGAGTGATTACTTTTATTGCCATTCTTTTTCTCTGTGGCCTATACTTCACATTTAGCCATTGTTGGCAAGAGCCATTCACGCATTACATTATTCCAAATTGGTTGTGAGTCACTAGACACATACACACTACACATTCCGCTGGGTAAACCACTGTTCTAGGCAGCTTTTCTTTTTCTTTTGGGCTTGCCTTTCCATGATGTCAAGGCAAGGCAAGGCAAGTTTATTTATATAGCGCATTTCATACACAAAGTAGGCAGTTCAATGTGCTTAACAAAGACAGAAAATAAAAACATAGTGGATAAAATAAAGTAAGAAAACAAACAAATGAGATTAAAGGAAAGAGTAAAAAGAATAATAGAGAAGAATAATAAGTTGATAAAGGACAGAAAATTAAAATAATTTTAGATTAAGGATTTCCCCAAAGTTCACAAAATAAATTAATCATTAAGAGAAAGCATCAGAGAAAAGTTTGGTCTTAAGTTTGGTTTTGAAGCTGGTAACAGTAGGGGCATTTTTTATATCTTCAGGAAGTTGGTTCCAAATCTGAGATGCATAGTAGGTGAAAGCTGCTTCGCCACACTTTGTTTTGACCATAGGTTTTACAAGCAAATTCTTTTCTTGTGTCCTGAGAGACCTAGGTGGTATGTATTTTTGAAACATGTCAGACAAGTAACTAGGTCCTATCCCATTTAGTGATTTAAACACAAGTAGTAATGCTTTGAAATCAATTCTATAACTTACAGTAAGCCAGTGCAATGACTATAAAATTAGGGTAATGTGGCTGGTTCTTTTTGTACATGTTAACCCTGGCAGCGGCATTTTGGATCAGTTGAAGATGTTTAATGGTCTTTTTAGGAATGCCTGTGAACAGACCATTACAGTAATCAACCCTACTGGAAATAAAGGCATGGATAAGTTTTTCTAAATCATTTTTTGACATTAGACCTCTCAGTTTGGTAATGTTTCTCAAGTGATAAAAGGCTGATTTGGTGATAGCCTTCATGTGACTGCTGAAGTTTAGATCACTGTCAATGATGATGCCAAGATTTTTAACAGACTCTTTTGCTTTAAGCCCTTTAGTTTCAAGGACAGAGGAGATTTTGAGCATTGACTCCTTCTTTCCAAAAATAATTACTTCAGTTTTGTCTGTGTTAAGCTGGAGGAAATTGTGTGACATCCAGTTGTTAATTTGGTCCAAGCATTGATAGAGACATTCAAGGGGGGCAAAGTCATTAGGTGACAAAGCTAAATAAATCTGGGTGTCATCAGCATAGTTATGATAAGAGATTGAGTTGTTCATGATAAGTTGTCCAAGTGGAAGCATGTAAAGGTTAAAAAGCAATGGTCCAAGGATTGACCCCTGGGGGACACCACAGGTCAATGACATAGGTGTTGAAGTACAGTTGCCCATGGCAACAAAGAAACTTCTATTTTGTAGGTATGATTTTAGCCATTTGAGAACTATACCAGAAAACCCAACCCAGTGTTCAAGTCGATGTAGCAGTATGTTGTGATCAACAGTATCAAAGGCAGCGCTGAGGTCTAGTAACACCAGGACAGATGTTTTGCCTGCATCAGTATTAAGACGTATATCATTTACAACTTTAACAAGCGCTGTTTCAGTGCTGTGATTAGCCCGGAAACCTGACTGGAACTTATCAAAACAACAATTAGATGTCAAGAAAGCAGTTAATTGATTGAATACTATTTTTTCAATTATCTTTCCAATGAACGGTAGATTTGATATTGGCCTGTAGTTAAGCACTGAAACATCCAGATTATTCTTTTTCAGCAGTGGTCTAACAACTGCTGTCTTTAGTGATTTAGGGAAAATGCCGCTTTGCAAAGATGAATTTATAATTCGGAGCACGTCAGGTGCCACAAGGTGTAGAACAGTTTTTAAAAAGCTGGTTGGCAGAACGTCCAGTTGGGATGTAGAAGAGCTTAGATTTTGTACTGTTTTCTCAAGCGTTTCATAGTCAATAAAGCTAAATGCTGACATTGTGTTTAGTTCCCCTCTCTTTGAAGACATTGGTTCTAGCGTTCTAGCGTCTAGTATGTCAATACTAATTACGTGCTGATCCGCATAAGTATAACAGGGAACAGTGCAGGTTCCAAAGTTAACATTAGCAGGCCAACATTGCACATCATTCACAAAGTTTGTTATTTTCGTTATTTTAACCAAAAGTGTTCAAATGGCAGTGATTAGGGCACATGCTAGCATGTGAGACAAAACACCATTTAAACCACAGCAAAATATGGGTGCACTCGGTTGGATTCAGCCATGTTGGTCCACAGGACTGATCAGAAGTGACAAGATAAGTCCTGGCTCAAGTGAGTGACATTACAAATTACTCCACGCTCCACACACAAACCCAGTGCAGGGGAACGGGGGAAAGAATTGTGCTGCAGTGCCTCAGGGGGAGAAGTGGGAGATGGTCAGGGGAAGGGAATGTTGTCAATTTGGGGTTTTAGACATAGAAATGGAGCTGGCAACAGATTAGTTTGAATCTTTGGTCTCCAAGAAGAGGAGATCACTGGGAAGATTTTAATCTCTGTTGGTGGTTTATATAACCAACAGGTCACATGGCCCCAGAAGCTGTATTACATCACAGCTTGCCTAGCTCTTGTTTTCATTCATCTGAAGCGAATCTGCCCGTAAGACGTACAAAACCCAACACGATCAGGACAGTCACACAAAGGGACTGAGACTGGCCGTGACTGGTTGTTTGCTTTAATCCCTATTCTCTCTCTCTCTCTCTCTCAACATCTTATGTCTTCTTTATGTCCCACTACAAGGATAAGATGGTAATTTTTGTGTGTCTGCATAAGGGTTTGAATTAGACTTGAAGAAAAAGAAGCATAAGTTCTGTATCTGAAGTGGGCTTGATTTGCACATCAATGAGAGAAACGTTTTCCCAAGTATAGGGCCAAGACAAAATGGCCATGAAGCTGTTGTTCTGGGATCTGGAAGAGCATTTGAAAAGGTAAAGTGACTGCAGTAGTGTAGCTGAACATGAAACAGTTTATATTTGTACATTATTTTTGGTTTGGTTCTTTTAAGATAGCATACATCCTAAAATGGAAATGTAAAGACAGGTGTATAGACAAATGTGTAGACTGAGGCAGGCACATAGGCCTAATGTAAATAGATAGATTGAGCAGGATGTGGTACTCAGACAGGATTTATAGACTAGACCTGGCCTCATATCAGGTGCTCTCTAGATAGATTAAATGAACGTTTCACTGGTAGTACTTGTGTCTTTCGTGAACCACAAATATAGGCCTTAGAGGTGTAAGGTGCAATGAAAGTCATTCCACTATTGTCTTTCAGTGCAAGTCTCTGCACTTCTGCATATGAAAAGAAGGACTCTTTTGGTAGTTGGAATTAATTCCTATATGTGGTCTGGCACCTTTGCAGGTAATTGCAAATATGAATTTTATGGCGATTCAGATGATTTTAAATCTTAAATATTGCTGTATGAGTTGATTTTAGTTTTAAATAGTCTCTATTAAGACCATGATTGGATTGATATGATTGGATTGAGTAAGGCCATGGACCATAGTTGTCTCAGACACATTTGACTGACATGGACACAGTATATTTGGGTTCTGTAATTGTAGATCCACTTCTAATCAAAGAATGCCAGAAGGGCTTACCTAAGGTTTGGCTGCATTAGTGAGTGTACTGTTATATTTAATGAGGATAAACAATCTATATTTGCTATTCACATACACGTACACAGAGAGAAAGAGAGAGATTAGTCTGCCTGTATTACTCTGGTCCATTTCAGTCAAGCCTCTTTTTCCACTCTTCACCAGGTTTGTAATAATGAACAGTCAACAGTCTTGTACATTGTGTGTGTGTGTGTCAGTAATCTGGATTGGTTAAACTTGCTTTTGGCAGGTAGAACATGGAATGTGGACTGCACTTCTCCATGTTATTCTGGCTGTTACTAATTAGCGCCACCCATCTGCTGTTTTGTGTATTTCTATGTTTATATCATCCTTTCTATTATCAATTCAAGCTATTGAAACTTCTGTATTGTCTAAATTGGCTGTGCCCAAAGGATTTGTATTAGAGATATATTTTGGTGGTCATATTTGAATTTAGATTTGTGGCACAAGCACGAAAGGTATTAAGATCTACTTGCAAATGTGGGCCTTTGTCTAGGTTGTTTAACTTTAGATTATTCCGTTTCAGTTAATGCATTTGCTGTTCTTATTCTAACCAGCATATGGCAGTGTAGGCTATAACATGTGGAAATAACATTCATTGGGCAACAGTCGACTGTCAGAAGCATAAGAAAATGCCCTCTTAATACAGTTTTTAAACATTTGTAATAATATGCGTCTCAGTCAGCTGAAATTTGGAGAGGGGAGGGATGTCAGGTGGGAGTCGTCTTCCTATAGGCTAGTTTTTGAAATAAATGTTTCTTTACCAATAGGAGTTCACAGTGTGCTGTTTTCCCGCATAAATTATGCAAATTGTAGAAGCTGCAGGCTTTCATCAAACGGGAGATGAGCTGACCTTGGCGATTCTTTGTGCCGCAGTCCTGGATGTAGGCGCTCAGAATACTGCCCCTCCTTTACAAACAACAAGCTAAAAGCTGCTCGGTTATTTTGAAAAATGTGATATTTCATATAGAGACGGAGATTACGTCGTAGGCTACAGCAGCATCCAATGAATAACGTAGCATGAATTGTGCATGCTACAGCGTGGCGATGGATCTTGGTGTTTGTCAGCTTAGCCATTTTTCGATATCGTTTCTGTCGTCATTGCTTGGAACAGACAGCTCGACCGTCCGACTGGATAAAAGGTACATGACTTCACTGTACCGTCCTAAGGGAAGAACTAAAGGGTTTCTGGACAATCACCAAGGTTGTGTATCTGATTAGTAAAGGACATTAGAATGTTTTTTTAAGTGATGTTTTCATTTTCTATGTTTCAGCGTGCTGAGTAAGGCATAGATTTTTTTTAATGATTTCCAAAACCTTTTTGTTAAGGTCGAAATGTACCATGGCTTTAAAGCTCGCTCGCCCTACCATCGACTATACGGCTGCTCGGATGCTGCAGCTTTTCCTTATGACTTGCTTGGAATGTCTGTGATGTATGTAACCGCTGAAAAAATATATGTTGTGAAAACATCTTTGCTTAAGTTAAGCCCAGATCTGACGTTAGCATCGTATTGAAATCATTGGTATTGGTGACACTTTTGTCACCTTGCCCTTTTTCTGTGTGACTATAGGTAAAGGCAAAATGTAGTGATCACTGTTGTTTTGTTTCTGCAGTTCCTCTGGTGCCAGTGTTGTTGCCATAGACAATAAAATTGAACAAGCAATGGTAAGTTCACTGTTTCCTTCTGCTTCTTGTTTATTTTCTGTAGTCTACTGGTACATGATTCACTGTTAGCCTTAGGCCCAACTAGTCCTTGTCCTTGTATTGATGTAATGAAATTGTTACATACCTCTGACTGAAAGGGGTTTACTGTATAAAATGACAATGGAGAGGGATTTGTTCTTGGCCTTACAAAACAGATATCACCATTATCATTACTCTGTTAACATTTTGTGGGAACTATGCCTCAATATTAATTTGTATTCAAAGCTTTGCCCACTGTTGCTAGGCAAACCCTAAATCTTTCACATGTGGCTAAAAATATCTCCGGTTCTGATTGGCTGCTGAGTATGTGGGCTGGCCACTGTGCTGTTTTTATGACGTTTTGAGCAAGTAAAGGGGGAAGGTCTGTATCAAACACAGATCCTTTTCCTCTCAGGACTATAAGATGTAATCAAATTATTTACAGTATTTTGGTTAAAACCTGTATACAAACCAAACTGACTTACTGCTCAGAATTGTATGCTAATCATAACAACAGTTTTACTTGTCAATTTGTTATATGTCTGTGTTATGAGGGATATTCACAACTCGCCTTTTATCTCTTACCTTTAGGATTTGGTTAAGAGTCACTTGATGTATGCCGTACGGGAAGAAGTGGAGGTTTTGAAAGAGCAGATTAAAGAACTGATAGAAAGGAACTCTCAACTGGAGCAGGAAAATAACCTGCTAAAGAACTTAGCCAGTCCAGAACAGCTGGCACAATTTCAAGTTCAAGTACAAAGTAGCTCACCCCCGGCTTCCATTCAAGGCAGCCAGCAGCAAGTTCCATCAGCCCAGCTTGCCTCTCAGACATCTGGGCCTTCTGCTTAACACAGTTGCGTGAAGATAGTTCTGAAGAGAGAGAAATTCAAATACAGTATGCATAAGCTTACAGTCCTGATGATGAACATCACATTTACAGAAGAATGCTGTTAAAGGCTGATGTTTCTTTTTTGCACATTTTTGACAAACTTGACAGTATTACAGTGGAAATCTAACTGATAATCCAATCATGCCTTGAAAGCAGATGATGAAACCTTGCCAAAAAAGGACCAAGTTGGGACATGATGCTCTTAATCACTGTGCCTAAGTCTGATAAATGCTGAATTTCATCAGTAACTATGGGATTGTAAATGGGTCGTCAGTGTATGTAACAGGTCTGTGCTCTTAATTAGAGATAAGCACTTTTCTTAATGACGGAATGTGATGATCGAACCTCAGTGCCCCAACAGGCAGGTGGTGTTAATTTTGTTGATGTCATATTTATTTTTAATTGTTAAAATGAAGGGAAACCATTTGCTTCCTATTTTCTATAAGACTGAACGTTTTCTTTTCCTGGTTATATCTTATTTTGTTTTTTGAAGAGTCTGGGGATATTTTATTATTATTATTTTGCTGGGTTGAGCCTAATACTAAATAGCTGGTAAAGGTATGTATATTTCTGTACACTTTGTGTAAGTAATATGTAAAATAAGAATACCATGAAAGACTGAAAAGAGCTTGTTCAAAAATTTTCAACTGGCCTGAATATTTGGGTAGGCATTTTAATGTGGTTATTGCAGGAGTGGCAGACCAACCTTTTTACCTGACGGAACACCAAGTTCCATTGCTCTGGCTGGATTAAGTCCTACTGTAACCATTGGTCACTTGAATTTATTTTAAAATATTGTATCCACAAATTTACTTTTTATTTGAAGAACTCTAGCTTATCAACTTTTAACTTGCAATGAATATTGTTGTATAATGCACCACACATAAGATGATGTTCTGGGCATGTTCCTCAAATCAGGGAGGTGGTAACAAATCAGTTGCACTTCTCAACTTCAAATAAAATGTTACTGGAAATAAAAGGTTTTGATAACCAGTGAAGTCTACATTTGGTTTTATGTGTAGATTTGAAGGTACACCAGTGTCTCACCAATATCTCCCATGTTTCATCAGCCATGCCTCCAGTGTTAAACACAAAAATGGACTTTGTTTTGATTTATCATACAGCTGAAACCAGATATTTATGCATTCTTTTTACCCAACTTGTTTGTATTTGATAAACATCAGAATAAAGAGAGTGCATATTATGTAATTTATTCTTTGTTATTCCACTTTCTTAGTTGGTAGGACTGCCCAAAACTGTTTCACTTGGGCTAGATGTTTTGGGTAATCTTCCACAAACTTTCTACAATATTTTGCTTGGGTCATTGGGAGCTTGGAGTCCATTTGGAAGACACAATACGAAACTCGTCCTGGCTGACGCTGGCCGAAGTTGCTCCAATATGAATATATACAGTAGTCTATATGGCCAAACAGTTAAATTTGTGTTTTGTCAAACCACAGGACTGTTCATATTTTTTATACTTATTGTCATAACAGATGAATGTGGGATCTCCAGGCACCTGAGACACAGGGGGGTTCACTGTTTTTCCCTGATGTCTCAATTTTCCCATGATGTCAAAGAAAGAGGCTCTCTGAAGTGTGCTTTTATATTGTACATCCACAGCTGCACCACCAATGAACTCAAATTGAAATACATTGAAATTCTCCCTTGCTTGTTTATGACATTTAACATGCAAGAAATATATTAACAATATATTAATTATATTAATAACATGCAATAATATATTTATTCAAGCAATCAAAGAAGATTGTTGTCACAAACAAAAAATTGCATTACTGTAAAAATGGGGAGGGGTAGCTATATGGAGGTTATGAATGGTGTGGCGAAAGTCTTTACATCTTTACCTTGATTGTTTTCGCAGTGAACTAGAAACTACCACACTATACCCCAAGTAATCATATCATCACTTGTAGCTATAACAATTAGTTTAGCCCAGGGCATGATTCATGTTAACAATATAAACACAGATCTCTAAACAACTTGTTAGCAACGCAATGTCTCAAGATTTCTAGTTTTCTCTCATCATCCAGTCCAAATTGTCATGCTTTTATACAAAGGAAGCCAATTTGTGTGCCAAAATTGGCCCCATCTCGAACATGAGAAAAAAACATGTTTGAGTGACATGAGGTGCACAATGTGACACTTGGGATGTTGATCACAGTGTCATCATGAATGTGTTCAGAGAGGAGCCCTCCTTGCTCCAGCAGAATTCTGAAAGTAAAAACACAATGGGAAAGAAAAATCAGTTCATTCAATTTCCCCAAGAATGAGACCTAGATGTGCAACCTAGATGAGATCTTGTGGCATGTTGCCATATTAGACAATATTTTTTGTTTTCATAATAGACCTAGTGATTACAGTTGCAGAGGAACGCTATACCTATTATTCATATATGAATAAAAAAAAAAAACTATATAAATAAATGAATGTATAGATAGTGGAGAGGGGTCTTTTTATTCTGTCCTAACCTGCAAATAACCATAAATAACAGCTCATAAATTAATTGCTCAATGTTTACCTTGTAGCCAGCCTGATATTGATAAATTGCTTTGATGTACCATCATTCCTGACACAATCTGGATGTATGGAATGGAACTCTTTTGCTGACTCATGGTCAAGCTTGAAGCAGCATGATCCAACAGATGGGCCGACCACTGCTAAAATGTTTTCAGTCTTACTGCCAAATCGTGACACCATGGCTTTCACTGTTTCCATAGCAATCCCCATTAGTGTTCCCTTCCAACCTTTATGGAAAATAAAGGATTACACATTAAAAACATTTGGTACGAATTCTCAACATTCAGCTTGACAGCTGCAGGATCAAGCAACTTAACCAGTTGTCTTAGTGTACTTTACGATACAGCATACCCTCCATGTATTGCACGCAGGTCTAACCATGTGTAAGTACATCCGTGCATCTGCCCATTTCCAGCCATTTCAGTTTGCAAGAATGTGGCCATTTCTATCAGATTTGTATGATTTCTCCTTCTGAACAAACGCATAAATCGGCGCAATGTTGCCAGTGTCCTTACATCCTTTATCACACTGTGATTCTGCACTAAAACAGCGAGGATTTCTATATTGCTAAACCTGATTCTGAATTACATTTTAGCCAAATCATCTACACACGGCATGTTGAGTTGTCGGCCAATTGATTGGTCTGAGTTTAAATTCTGTTTAAACTAGTTGTAATTAATTTCAACGTTATTCTTGACATTTCAAGTTTTGTGTTGACATGTTAAGATTAAGGTCGACATCTCATTTAAACTTTTTTCTCAGAATTTCGAGTTTATTTTTGTCACCTCAACTTTAATCTTGTTAAAAATTAATGTGTGGCCCTAATGCTCCATCGTAATTATTGTTACAAAATGTGTAAAAATCTAATTCCCACAAATTGGTTAACATCAAATTCAAGGACTTTTCAAGGACTTTCCAGGACCAATTTACCTACTGCTTTACTTTACCAATTTACCAGGACCATTACCTACTGCTACCACAGAATTAGCCTGGTTTCCATGACTATAAGCTACCGTACCGCCAAGCTACCATACTACCCGCCTTCTGAGAGGCGGGCTTAAACTGCATCTATCAGATGCCTCACTGGCGCTGGGAGGAAAACTCGTTTCTCATTGGTTCACACTTTTTTGGGAACAGAAATTCTCTATAATGGCAGCATGGCCAGACTGACACATCACAGGAAGTATGGGCGGGCCCAGGCTACCGCTGAATGTGTTATCAATTAACAATTATAATAATATTTATAGCTTACATTCATATCCACAATACATGCTTTGTCATGCATTTAGTTCTATATAATTTCACAGAAATATTGCATGGTGGGGTCTGTGATCTGCCCCTCCCCAGAAAATTTTGAGGAAAGTAAATGTCCTTTCCTGCATTCAAGTGCATTTAATAAGGTTACAGCTTACTTAAAAGAGGTAGGCTAAACTAGCGAGATGGCTTCAGAGCACCCAAGTACTGAGGTAGAAAGTAGGTTACACCACACAACTGGTGGTGGCAAAATAATGACACATGTAAAATGGATGCAAAACCGCCAAACCACCAAAAATATTCAAGGACTTTCAAGGACAGTGTCTTTAATGCCCATTTTCAAAAACTTTCCAGGGCCTTGAATTTTATTTTTTCAAAATCACAAACTTCCAAGGATTTCAAGGACCCGTGGGAACCCTGAAATTTTTATTTTCTTTCACAAAAGATTGTTTGATTCAAGCCTGACACCAGAATATTTTTAAATATTGTTAAGCCTTCTTGACAACCTGATGGTTTTCCGAGATCAAAATGACATTTCCAAATCTATATAAATTAAATTAACTGGTTGTCTTAATTTTTTTGTGATTTAGTTTTTATTATTACCTTTAGTGCACAGAGCTTTGCGGTGGTTATCAGTGTGAATGTAACATGCACTAAAACATGGTGTCTGAATATAGTGTCTGAAGTGTGCAAATGCATGATTTGTAACACAGCCCGAGTTTCTTTGCCACCAACAGATTTTTATGCCGTTTTGCTATTTGATCTTTGCTATTTGATCTTCCCAATCATGTTCTACCAACTGTATGACCTCAAACAACAGGGCTTGAAACCCATCAGTAAATCCCTATTAAGCATCTTATTTGAGAGAACTCTCTACTGATATTTTCCATTGCTGTATCATTGTTCCAGACAGGGCAAGATGTTAGAAATGTATTTAATGGGGATTTTAAGTGGTTTAAAGAGCCCATAGAATGCAAAACCACATTTACCTTGTTATTGTTGAATTTAGGTAGCTTAAGGTATCCAACGGACCATACCGAAACTCCCAACACCATCTTCCGCCTCCTTCTATATGTAAATTTCAGGCTAGAATTTCCCGGGCTGAAACTAGTGCTCGGTGTACGTAGACAGCGCAAAGCTACACCTCCTCCATTACATTGTCAAATCCAAAGAGCTCTAGCTCTAGAATCTTTGGTCCAATCAAAATTGTTTGGAACAGTCTCTTGTCCAGCCCCCTGTTGCTTTGGCGGTAGGCTATAAACTCACTGTATTGTATGTAATAGCTCACTAACATTGAGAATGGCTAACGGCTCAAAGAAAAATAAGTGCATGTTGAATTTCTGTTTGAAATAAGTGCATGTTGAATTTCTGTTTAACTGGAGAACATACGAAAAAAATGTCAGCACGTGCGTGTAACGTTCCAGGATGTACTGGGCTTGGGTTGTCCGGAATTTGCACTACCTTCCTCGCATTCAACGGGAGTAGTTGATTTTTATCTACAACCACAAGATTGGTCGTTTGCTCTGGTCATTTCACCCCAGATTGTTTTGCCAACCTCGGACTGTATCAATCCGGCTTTTCACGAACACTACGCCTGAAACCAGGATCTATTTCAACTGTTCTACCACCACAACCGATTCTGCCGGTAGGTGACCACGCTAGAATTCAGTGTTTTTTGGTCGCCATAACCATAGAATTATAGACTGGTATTTCTATGGCCTTAACAGTTTGCCTACTTGATGCTACTTGGATATCCAGGTTATTGCGTAGCAAATTTGTTGCATAACAACAGATACTAATGTTGCATTTCCCCCAGGCTTCACCCCGGTCTGTGCTTATATAGTGCCAGTGTTGCATTTCCATTACCAAAATGTAAAGATGCATATCAGCGTCTATCATAGGATATCATAACCTCAGACATTAGTGCTGAAACTAAAACGTAGCCTATGCCTACATAATATTAAATGGTAAATGGTTCTACATAATGTCATAAAGGCTGACATCCTATTGCGTGTTTATTTAGCTCACAAAGTTAACCGATTTACTGCTGAGAAACAGACCTGCTGCATGCTTGTAGCGTAGGCGCAAATGTAGCGCGATATAAAATAAAACGGTAATGTTAAAAGGGGAGCGATAAAACTGTAATCTGCATACAGTCTATATAGCCTACAGTTGGGGTCAGACTTGGATTTGTTTTCTAGCGGTAGCAGTAACGCTACGTTCAAGCTAAATTTCCCCTTCACCTAAACAAGATTCACTGACCTATCCTTGTGCGACCTGAGATTCCTTGATGAAGTTCGAAGTTGTTGAGCCAGCATCATTTATCTTTGGGCCAGAGTTGTTGCAAGTGGCTGTTCACTTCTTCAGTCTGCGTGAAGTTCTTAAAAATAAATGTCATTATGCTACAAATTGAGCAGCTCTAATTTGACGTTAGGCTCCATCTGGGGCTACCGTTGCAGCATATTGACCTGCTGCTTGCTTGTAGCGTAGGCGCAAACGCTAAAATAAAACGGTAATGTTAAAAGGGGAGCGATAAAACTGTAATCTGCATACAGTCTGTATAGCCTACAGTTGGGGTCACACGTACTTTAATTTGTTTTCTAGCGGTAACGTTAAGAGTATCAGTGAAACTAGGGAGCCAAACTGCTTCAGCGAATAAACAGCCAATAGGCCTCACAATGAACTAGCCAATCAGCGCCAGGGGGCGGGAAACTGGCCAAAGGGTGGGAAATACAAACATTTTTAATGAGTATACATTTCTGAGCATGGAATAGACAGCCTAGAAATGCTCCTGGGTCTTTTTCAGCCGCACAAATTTGCATACACAATTATTGAGGCTCAAAGAACATTTTATGATGGTCAAAAAATGCGTTCTATGGGCTCTTTAAGACCTTTTGTGTAGCTTCCATTTGTGATTAAGTTATGAGATGTTTTTACATTTCTCTGACTCCTTTTGAGCTACCTGTTAGAAAAAGACAATTTATACACAATGCAAAGAATAATTAGTAGTTTAGAAAAAGTTACCTGCATGGGCAACTCCAATGACTTTTAAGGCAGGATCGATGAAGAGTAGAGGCATGCAGTCAGCACTTGGTGCTGCTATGACAACATTTGCTTGATTAGTGACAATTCCATCATAACTCTCAGGGGCTATCTCTCCAATCACCCACACATCACTGGCATGATTTGTCTAAAAAAAAGAAATCAGCATTTATGTGCATGCATGAACATTCAGTCATGTTGGATACCCACTTCTGGAAGGTCATTTTTTTCTGGTTAGGGTTGTTTTACTAAGAAAAATTACTATTGGAATAGAGGAATCTAAAATAGTACACAAGATCTTGCATTTACGGTATACTGTAAGATGGTCATTATAAAACATGGTCAGACATTTGGTATTGTTTGGACCTTCGTGATCTGTAGATTCTTGTGCATGTAAGCATGTATGTGAGTATGTAGCCCAGGGGTGGGCAAACTTTTTGACTCGTAGGCCACAATGGGTTATAAAATTTGACAAAGGGGCCGTGCCAGGAGCAGATGGATGTAGTGTTTTGTGAAGTAATAAAAATGACATCTAAAAGCCATTTTAACAGTTTTGGCAAGCAGGAAAGCATAGCTATGCAAGGCTTTTTGGAAAGAAATGCATTTATTAAAGCAAAACTAAAGAGTTTTTAAGACCTTAAAATACTTTTTTCAAAATCGTTTTGCTGGTCCATCAACTCAAAACAGTATGAACGTTACCTTCTGCATCTGCTCTGGAGCCCTCTATCGGCTGTAATAGCACTAAACAAGTTCGCCCTGTCGGGTCCAGGTTCTGTAGTCCAAGTAAAAACTACAGTCGATTGGCTTTGCGGACAGCCATAGGTTGGAGTATAGCTAGAGTTGAGCTGCCTCGACAGATATATAACGGGAGAAAACGCGGTTGTGTTTGACTTGCAATCATGCGGAGCTACTAAAGAAAAGAAGGAGATCTGAAGGAGCAAAAAAAATAAATAAAAACGGGAACCACAGTGACACATTGCAAAACGCATGGTGACCTAGCTTTGTTGCTATTGGACTTGTAAGTAATAATGGTATATCCAACAGTATTCATCATTGATTGTTTTATCTATCAATTAGCCTGTGATAGCTACAGACAGTGGATGAGTCTTTGT
This sequence comes from Limnothrissa miodon, assembly GCA_017657215.1. Taxonomy (NCBI): domain Eukaryota; kingdom Metazoa; phylum Chordata; class Actinopteri; order Clupeiformes; family Clupeidae; genus Limnothrissa; species Limnothrissa miodon. The sequence goes on along the minus strand of JAGFZM010000040.1, from coordinate 457,991 downwards.
GTTAGCTAAGGCGCTAATGTGGGTAATGCTAGGTACGTTTCCTAGTTGTTTATAGCTTTAGCGCTTTTGAAAGCATGCCATCATCCGTAAGTTGTCAACATATTTATATGTGAGGCGGATATTTCATTGTGAAACTAGTGGATTTAGAAATTAAATGAAAATTGACTACACATCCATGTTACGGTTGTAAGTGTAACGTTACGCATGCAATCTGATGGGTTAGAAGCTATCTATTTTGGCTTTCGAAACAACAGTTTTGCAGTCTGTTTAGCAAATCTTCAAAAAAATTTTCCCGTTGTGGTTTCCCGTTTGTGGTTTAGCATGCATAGAATATATTATATGCATGCTAAATTATTTACGACAGCAGTAATTCCGGTTTTAACCTGTAGATGGTGCGATTTTGAAACTTTTTAGAGTTGCTTTAACAGCAGTTAAAAAAGGACATTGCAGGGATAATGCTAAATAAGTAAGGTTTAATCATATTATTTCATATAATTTAGGTTTTGTAGGCCAGATTAAAAAGCCCAACGGGCCATAGTTTGCTCATGCCTGATGTTGCCTGTACTATAGCTATCTAGTCTCAGTTTGCTATGGCAGCATTCAGTGCAAACAGATCTGCAGTTATAACACATATCAAGCTGCTGGAGAGATATCACATAAACCCATGCAAACTTTACTTTTGATCTACTACCTTGACATAGTTAGTTGATAACTTTTTTAGTGAGTAAATGTGCCAAGGGATGCTTGAGAAGATCGGTCCAGACATATCCTCTGCTCTGCCATGATCAAATGAAGGACCGGTCAAATTTTCTTTGGTAGCTAATAATTGGTTTTAAACACTCAGAATTCTCGAGGTTCCAACAAAAAATTACAATTCGAATGATACTAAAAATGCTTTCATAATATTACATCTACGTTTAACTCTTTTCAGGCTAATCAAACTAATGGCCTAATAAATTCAAACTTACCTTCACCAGGTGGAACTGGTGCAGTTGAAAGCCAACGTGGCATCCAAGTCTTCTGATGTTTTCAGTAACTATGGCTTTGGGGTCTTTGCGCTTTGAGCTGCTGAAGAGGTTGAGTGAGCTCAGAGTTCTAATGTAGGAGATACCTCCTGTCCTCGTACTGAAACCATGGGAAAAACCGTCTCGAGGACAGAAAGGATGTGCACCTTTAAATATATGTGTAACGTTATGTGTTTAATGAAATTCAGCTAAAAGAAATTAGGTTAGACCAACTCACCAGGTACCATGGAGGAGGCAAGAACCGTAATTTCACCCACTGATGGGAGCTGTCGAAGAAATGTACTCACTTCTTCTGTCACGTTTGCGATCTCTGAAGAGGTAGGGCTACTAACGTTAAGGTCGGTCACACAACTTCCTGGAGTGGTCGGGTCTTCAAACACAGTCATGTACGCAAAATGGTACAGAGCTGTAAAGAGAAGCTCTTGGTATTTTTGCAGAACCGTCTTCCGTCGTACAGATGTAAGTATAACTATATTTTCCAAGTCCAAACGGTCAATTTCTCTCTTCATTGTGTACAACATACACGAAAACGAGCTGTCCTTTAAAACACGTACCTGTTTCTTTAGGATAACAAACTTCTCCGGAGATGTGGTGCACGGTAGACAGCCCATGAAGTACACAGGTTCATGCACTTCAGTGTGACCGAGTATCATTTCAATCTTTCTAGTAAAGGCGTCATCATACTGATTAGGCTTAGGTGTCCTGTCTTCTAAGCAAGTAATGCTGGCAAGATCCACGACAACAACTTTAGCCATGTAGATATAACCCTCCTTAACACGGCAATAACACTTTCGTAAGCTAATGCAATGGTTGTGGATAAATATTTAAACTTTGAGGTGTCGCACAGTTGCTTTGCAAAACAATAAGACGGCGAGGTGATCATCCACAAGTGTCTGCCCGTCTGACAAAGAAAAAAAATGCAAAGTGCACTTCCTGAATTACGTGTTGTGCAACTTTATTGTTCTGAACTGAGTGGAAATTCCAGATACAATGTTGCTTCATAAAATTGTTCCATGAAACACTACTGCCTACTGCTGCATTTCCTGATTTGTTTTTCTACTACAAAAACCCTAACTCTACACGTATGCATACTGTACAAGCTCTCCTTTTTCACAGTGCTAATACTTTCAAGTACTGCTGAAACACCTTGAATACACTTATATTACTGTTTTAGTAATAAGTACCAAACATTAATCAGCCTGCCTTAATCAACCTACACTTTACCTGTTGTTATTTTAGTGGTTAAGACATGTTTTTGTTTGTCAATAATACACCTTTTTGTCCTATCTTTTCTTGTCAATGCATGGGACAGTGAGAAACATTTTCAATTCCTTTGTAGTAGCCTATGTAGGCCTAATTTATAATAAAACTGACTTTGACTTTAACGTTAGAACAAAACCATGTACAGTCCATTGGTACATTTTGGACATGAAAAAAACTGCATTCTTGAAATAATCTAAAATACAGCAGAAATATTGCTAGTCATTGTAACGTTTGTGCACAATGCGTTTTGGAGACAGATATTAACTCCAATTTTCCTGTCACATGGTGCAGTTTTTTCATTAGGGTTTTCTTTTTGTATAGCTTCCCCTACTGTACACAACCTCTGTTTCATACAATCAACATACTCTTGCAGATCCTCATAACACACATTATCCCGGTCAATTGCTAATACAATCTGGCGCCCAAACACAGTCTCATAAGGCGTAAATTTGATGCTAGACTGTATGCTACTATGGTAGGCCATTGGTAGAACCACATCACAATCTGATTCATTTGAGTTTACAAAGTTGGACAAAATTGTAGTCAAGCCTGTTAACAAGTCTGTCCGAGCTAGGATGGTATAGACTGTTTCTTGTTTTATGTATATTTAGTAGGGAGCAGACATGTCTCAAAATTTCGGCATACAGGGTACAAGTCGCCCCAGACCTCAACAGAAACACTGTAATTGGGCATAGGAAACACCTCAGCCCATTTCGTAAAATAGTCTGCAATCACCACAATGTACAAGTTACCTTTGTCTAAGCGGGGTAAGGCCCCTACTATATCCATGTCTGCTCTTTCAAAGGGACATGAGGTCTAAAAAGTTTGTAATGGTGCCCTTGGGGCCGGTCTGGTAATTTTACTGGAAACACATTCAGGGTAGGTCTTACACCATAATCTCACATCCTCTACCCATCCAGGCCAAAATAACAGTGTACGAACCCTGTCCAACAGCTTTTCTGTTCCTAAATGTCCCCCAGTTTTATTTATGTGTAAACTTTGTAATACTATGGGAACCATGGAACGTGGAATAACAGCCCATATGACACCACCCTCAACAAATACCAGTACACCCCCACACAACTGAAGCTATTCCCAAAAAGGCATATAAGATTTTAACTTTGGGCGAGCAGTAGGGCTGGACAATTAATCGCATTTGCAATATGATTGCTATTTTGAAAAGCGCAATTTTTGTTTAATAACTGCAATGACTTAATGCATAGACTTGGTTGTTAGCAACACTCTGCACTATGTTAAACAAGGATTGGGGTTCAACACAACAAGATATTCTCTTGAATAAAAATATGCTGATAAATGAGTAGTTCATTTTCTATTTTTAATTAGACATTGTGTACAAATATGCATATTAATGGGACATATTTGGTGCTAGTGATTTTTATTGTGAAAAATCGCAATCACAATATTGGTTGGAAAAAAAAACGCAATTTAGATTTTTGCCATAATCACACAGCCCTAGCGAGCAGCCTAGTCACTTATAACATGGTCACTCCCCTTCTCTTTAAGAGAAATCACCTCTTGTAAAATTTAATCAGAGTGCTGTCTAGTGGATAGATCTCCCTCAAGCTCATGATTATCAACACCAACAACAAAAACTTCATACTTCTCCAAACAACGAGACAATGCGTGAGCATTACCATGACGTTTGCCTGGTCTATGCTGGATAGTCTACTAAAAAGATGACGACCGCTCCTGTGATGGCCCCAGCCACACATGGTAACATCAGCCCTCACTCTACCAATGCACAGTATTAGTTTCTTTTGGTACATTATGGATTTACTGCACATTTTATTGTTTGCAGTCACATGTTATACTCAAAGAACTCACGCAAAACTTGTTTTGTTTATTTACTTTATTAGTTTACTTTCTTTAGCCTTACATTGTTTTATATGGGTGCACACATTTTAACACTATAATTTATTTGTCACTAATCATGTGTTTCTTTATCTTGCGTTACCTGGAGTGTTGGGGGCGGTCCCTTCCTGTTTGGGCAAAGGCGGGGCTGAAAGCTGAGAAGACCTAAGTCTCGGCGTGGCCGAATTGGGCCGTACAACATCTGCCGTGTGCCCGAAGGGGGAATTTAGCCTTAGTTATTTTGCTCTGTTATGATTTAAGCCTATGTATTTAGTTTATCCCCTTTTTGTGTCTTTTGGTTTGGCCAACCCGATATATATGTTCCCTTTTGTTTCAGTGTAGGAGGTTAGTCTTTGTTCAGTTAATGTCATGTCATTTTTGTGTCTCATGTCTTTATACTTTTGTTAACCTCTTTTATGGGCCTAATTTTCAGTTTGTGGCCTTTGTTATCCTTTGATTATTTTTTGGGTAATAAAAACCCTTTATTTTGAACAAAACCTCCTTGTGTCCTCGTGCCTCACTGATCGGTCCCCTTACAACTCCAGACACCAGGACACCTGCCCCTCAGGCTCCTGTAAATTATGGAGCCACTGATATGAGGAATTATCTGTTCGTTACAGAAATTCGCGCCCAGGGGAAGCCAATTCGCGCTCAGTGGGCTATAACGCCATAACATAAATGCGGGGACCCGGCTTTGAGTCTGACCCGAAGTCTGTCATTCTCTTCACTGTCCTATACGATTATAGGCAAAAAGCCCCCAAAAATATCTTTTAAAAAAAGATAACAAAAAGTACACAACAAAACCCCAGCAAAGAATTATTTACGCTCGGCCTTGGACAGGGCCTTGGAACCATACACAATGCATACTCACTCCTGGCCATTGTGCACTTGAGATAATATGGCCCTGATGCCGTGGTCGGACGCCTCTGTTTCCAAAATGAACATCTTAGCTACGCCTAGGTATACCAAAATAGGGGCTGTGGTTAATTTAGTTTAGAGTTTAAAAAGCCTGATGGCATTCAGTTATCCAACAGAAGGGAGACCTTGAGTCTGTGGAGAGGTTGAGCTATAGATGTGAAATGATCCACAAAACGCCTATAATATGAGGCCAATCCCAAAAAGCTATGAATGCCATGAACATTAGTGGGTATAGGCCACGCCAGCTTTAATTTTTGCTGGATCTGTCGAGATGGCCTCGAATGAAAAAGTCATGTTTCGGGGATGCCCTCTTTATCCACTGTAACCCAGCAAGGACAAGCTCCAATAAACGCTGAAAGGTACAAGGCACATTAGTAAGTCTAGGGGAGGGAAGTACATTACACTCCCAAAGACCCAGCTTGTTAACAAAAGCAGTCTTGGCAGTCTTCAAAAGCAGTCTTCCCTATGCTCTGGATGAACTTCCAGTTCAAATTAAATTTTATTTATATAGCACATTTTTACAAAAGGCATGTCTCAAAGCACTTAACACAAAGATGCCCAATGAGCAACAGGGGCAAGGAAAAACTTGCCTATCAGCGTTTTTTCCTCAACCCAGACCTAATTTTAATGTCACATTTACCTGGGCCACTAGAAACAGGGGTAGGCGCGGCTGTGTCTGGCCCGGCAGCTGGTTACCATCCGGGCCGATTTAAACTAGGGAAAGGACACCGGCCGGGGGCTAACTGACCTTCCACCCACCACACGCACACATACATACACATACACACAACACACTTAAAACATACACAGAAAGCCCCAGCTAGATACAATACAAAAACAATAGATACAACTCACATGGTAATAAAGTCTCCCTACTACCGGCTTCCAGAGAGTACTGGTTCAGTCTCTCAGTCTGTTACAACATGAATGAAGCGACGGTGCATTGTCCAATGTCCAGTACATAATCCAATGTCTGTCTGGTGCGCCTGCAGGTTTCGTGCCGACTGCATTAACCCATCGCCGGCTCGAATTCCCTGTTTTTATGTATTCCTTAACATTCAGCAGCAGCAGTCATACACCTTAACAAGCTGCAGGTATCTCGTACTTCACTACAGTGCATTCTTGACTAATAGATTTTTAACACAGACCAAAACAGAAAATGTGGTTAAATAAGGCTTTTCGAACAATTTTGAGTAAAAGTCTTTAGTGTTGCACGGTATGAAAAAGTGAAATAATTGCAGACTGGCTTTAACTGGATGAAGGGAACTCTCAAAAACAGACTCTGAGGTAGTGTGTTCTCAGATTGTGTTTCTAAGTTATTGCTGGAAGTAAAATTAAGTTAAATCAGTTAAGTGTTCATCCTCAAAATTAGGTCACCTGGCTCACCATTCATCCACCATCATATATCCTAGTTATCAACACACAGATAATATATAAATAAATATATACAAAAACAGACTTTGTCAAAGATTGACGCTTCTGCAGACAACAGAGGCTCTGAAGAACATTATAGCAATCTAATTTTGAAATAACTAAAGCCTGTACAAGATGTTCTATATTAAACTGTGTTTATCCACAAGACTACAATCTTCTTCTATCATCACAATGACACCCAAATTACATGCAGTTGGTATCATTGTGAATGAACCAACTTTACATCAATGTTTTGTCATTTTATTACCGCACTTGAGCCCAGGTTCTGTTTTTTTTTTCTCTAAAATTTGCTGCATAAACCAAGTGACTTGACACCTTCAAACGGACAACATAGGGCTTGGTGATTTACCCTGAAACTATATAGCATAGACTATTTATTGAATTTTATTGCATTTATCTATCTAATTGGTGACTTGTTGATCTGTACTTTTGCCTTGCCAATTGTTTGCAATTGTTTTTGCAATAAACATAAACAAACATCTGACCTGGTTTGTGTTTTTTTCCTGATACTGACCAATGGACAACAGCTATCATCTACTTATAGATGGGCTAAATGTTGCTTCAACAAGGGAGGTCTGTCCTTCAAAGTGAGGTAAATGATCAAGCTGGAGTAGACCTCTTATTGAGTTAAAATAATGTATTGCAGTAGAATAAAATAAGGGTGACAAACTGGAGTAGCTCAATGAGTGAATGAAAGTGACATGTGGTAATAATCATCATGACCACCAGGTGGAAATACGAAATCATATAGGGCTAAGGATTTTCCCCATTGCTTGTGCTATATCCTCAAATGATGTAAGCTTTATATTGGTCGATACTCAAATCCATACAGTAAACTCATATATACATTCAATGTATTAAACAATACAGACGAGCAGAACGACGCCATCTGAAAGTCAGAAGAATTTTTGTGACTTCTTTTTTGAGCGTCCAACGGTGATTCAGATCAGAATAATGAACTAATGGTCAATTAATGGTATCTAAGAGTCCTACCTGTTTCAGATTTCACTTGGCTCTAATGCGTAGGCATAGCCCATGACGGCAAAAGTTTTCATATTTTCAGTCATAGGCTATATTACACTAACATGACGGACAGAAAATAGGAATTCATATTATCCATCCATCACAGCAGCGTCAATTTTAGACGATCAGTCGTTGCTTGAACACTGAACATGATTTTCCATGACACTATCAGCTCAGGTTTGCAAAGAGGAAGAGGATGTTGGTCGTGCACGGTGATCCGTGTCGCGCGCCAGAGCCCGTCACACCGACTGTATGCAAAAGGAAATAGAATCGACTGTGTATGGAAGATAGGCAGCATCATTCCACGGTGGTGTGTAAGGAATTAAGGACTTACGGTCACGTATCGTTTGTTCGAGCGGTAGACTACAACTTCTTTTGACATAACGGTAAGAAATAGATGTATTTCTTTAAATTTATGAAGGCTTTGTGCCATGAGGGCTGATTGATCTAATTTGAATGCTGGGTTACCCTAAATTTGGAGGCATGTGAAAGACTGACCTGGACATAATGGATTGCAATGCATAAAATCTCCCCTGTTGATCTATGAGTAACTTAACAATAGAACAAACAACATTGTTCTAAGGTGAATAGACATTTTCCCATGTACACGTTGCACAATGACTGCTTTACATGTTGAATGCCAAGATAGTACATTGAACTAATGGAATTTGCTATGGAACTGTGGGAATAGGCTACTGGCGAATGGTTGTGCTTGACATTCCAACCACTGTATGCAGTTATTCACTTTTTGGAGTTTCCCGTTGTTTCCGTTCCGTTCCGTAGTTTCCTTTCGGTCTACCTTTCTTTGTTACTTTGCGATCTATTTATCTGAGTGCGTAGAGTAAGTATGTAGACTTAAGTTAATTTAATTAAACCAATTAAAGTTGCTTTTCATAATGAACACATGTATTTTTAAGCTATGGTTTAATGTTTGTTCCTAACGGCGGAGGGCAGGTCTCTGTGACTCAGTAGCCTATAGATTATTTCTTTAAAAATCCATATAGAAGGTTGTGTAGCCTTCAATATGACATCTTACACTGACCATGCGTGAGAATTTTTTAACACAAAGGATGATTTTTTTTTAGACCGATGGCCTACGTCACAAAAAATTCCATCCACGAAGGCAACAAACGATAGCTCAGTCTATTACAAAGCCTCATTGCGGGCTTATTTTATTAGTCTGTTTAATGTGATCTCCCTGAGATATCCTGGACGAAGGCAACGAATAACTGCATCAGTTCTAATCGATTGAGCTAGAACAGCTCTTTGCTCTTGATGCAACATCACCTGGGCAACCACTTCAGCACCATGGAGAGAGGCAGGCTTCGCTAGAATGTCAAAATGATATGGCCCATGGAGACAATAATATTAGGCCTAATGGGTAACTTGGAATTTAGCATTCAGATTTTTTAGGTTAATTAATTTGCCAGTAATTTTAATGAACTTCCCAGTCATTATGATGTTTATATAGGCCTATATAATATTCAGTATATAACCCCATTGATTCATTCTTTTGATTAATCTTATAGCCTTTTAGATGTTAATGTTAGATTGAATGCTAAAATATATGCGGCCAGCTGGCCATATGCATGTATATCAGGCTAGCTTGTATTTTTATATACTACACATTTGAAATGTGTGGAAAGGTTTGGGGAAATACCACAATTAATTTATCTCAGACTGTCATGTCATATGCCAAAATACAAAAAGTATTAACATACAGAATGTAACATACAGAATCATGGTTATCAAATTGACCGGATAGGCCCCAAAAAATCTTATATGAATGAAAGATGTTAAGACATGTAAACAATGTTTATTCAGTGACAAAGCCCATAGGAGCCTTTTACTTGTTAAGCTACTTCTAGACTGCACATGATTAGAAAAAAAATAGTAAAGTTAGTTGTTCTTTTCACAGTATGTTCACGGTTTGAATGTAAACTGTTGATAAAGGCTGTGGCATTTTGATGTAAACCATCAAATTTAAGTGGATACCCATTTCAAAGTCGATTGCTTCATCGGCTTAAATGTGAAATCATTTTCTCTGACAAACATTGAAAAGCAGCTGTGAAGCAGTGAAAAGATCCAACTGTGTTTTCCATTGATCTAAAAAATGTACAATTAGTTTAATGTGCCACTTTGTAAAAATGATGTGAAGGTTGTTGCATGCTTTATTTTGTATTGATATTCAGTCTGGCAATCAATGACCATGCTGCAGGCAGCCTCTTTTTCTTAGATCATCCTAAGAAATCATATTTTTATGTCCTTTTTTCAGCTATAAAAGAAAGGTCATTAGAAGTGAAGGCTGATTTGCTTACAATATGTGCTATTTATGACAGGGTGCTGATGTGCAGGGTGCAGGGTGCACATTCAACAGCACAGATGAATGTGATTGCACATTGTGCACAATACAATATCTCCCAATGCAGCTTACAGCCTTTTAGCTCTGTGGCTATAGAAATACAATTTGGTTCTCTTGCAGCAGAAAATATGTCATTTTTTTTTTCAACTACGATTGTAGTTGTATCTAAGGCAGTGGGTTTTTCAGTTTTATTTATCTATTTATATGTATGAACCTTGATTTCATTGCAGTATTGTAATGTAACAGAAGTTATACCAGTTCTAGCAGCAGTTCTGGCAGGTTATTGTTATAAACCCTGAGTTTAAGCAGTTTTTTTTTTATTTCGTCATGTTCTAAAATCTGTCTAGTGTACACATTAACAAAGTCTTTCTCTGGAACTCTTGCAAAGTGGAGCCACATGACCTCAATTATGTTTTCATTTGTCTTTGGAGGTGTGTTAAGGGAGGCCTTTGGTAAATGTGGGGGATAAACGGGCTTGTCACAGATAAGAAGCAGACTCCTTCATCTTAACCTCACCAGGGTCTGACCACACAGAGAACTGGCTGAGGACACATCACCAGTCACCGCCACACATAAATGCCAACACCCAAGCAAGCACACAGACACGTCAACATCAATCAAAGATGTGATTTCTCAAGAAAACATAGCAAAACTACTCTAGGTGTATAAGTATTCAGCCATTCTTTCATTCAGAACTCATGTCTGCATTTATTCAAGACTCTTTTTGTATTGTGTCTGTATACTTGTGACTTTTCTCCACCTTCTTTGGAACAAACAATAGACAGATCCGCTTTAATCTATTATGTTGGATGCAAGAAGCTTCGGTGTGGAGCTTGTTAGTGCTTTGATGTGACATGCTTTATTTGATTGGGAAAGAATACGCTCCAGTTTGTTCATTTATTGCATTGATTTCATATGCTGATAGACTACTGATGGCAACTGGTTATTATTTTTTTTTATTTTGAGAGCTTCATCTTCTTCTGCAAAAGGACTCTTACTCATCCATATCTATGGGTTACCCACAGTATGCTGGCCTTTATCTGCATCAGCATTTTCAAGGTCACACTGTTCCTGTCTCTTCCTCTTTACCCTGGAAAAATATCACCAGAGACGGCTGATGTTCTAAAAGATCTTTGATATCACATTGCTAGGAGTGCAGTGCTGTATAGTCAGTTCTTGCTGGGTAACTTCTATCTATATTTCAGTGATTATTCAGCAATAATTCAGGTATTATTCTGTTGCAGGAGTAGTTGTGAGTAGTGAATTGTTGACAGTGAGGTCCAAACTATTTATCAATTTCTTATTAGATGAGACGCATTCTACACATTCTAAGCATTCTACCTTACTCCAACGATATACCACAAGTGACTTACCTATGCTGCTCAGCCTTCAGCTTTATGTTCTATTGGTTAAATACCTCGTATTACCACACAATACCTTGCGATGTGTTAGTAGTGTTATTAAGTAGTGTTACCAAATATTGAATTATTACCTTAAATAAGGTGTCAAATTGGTATCAAGTTGAGCTTAAATAGGCTCAAGAGAAAGGGCATAAAGTTAAAAATGAAAACTAATATACTGTGCAAGGTGAAGAATGGAATATTGTGGTGTGTGGTGTGTGAAGATGTCTTTAATTCTGTTGCATTCCCCACCCTCTTAGAACGTATTCATCCATAGTGATGTATCAGGTGGAGACCATGACATTTCAAATAAAAAATGATGAAACCAGGGACTACCACATTTCCCTACCCAATCACATGGCTGGTAAATAGAGTACAGACTAGTTTCAAGCATAAATATGTGATGTACATGGTGAGAGCTTCTCTCTCAAATGTGCTGCTTATAGACTCAAAGCTTTCCTGGGGACTGAATCAACAGTTATCACTGCCTTTGGTGATTGTGCCTGCAGTTCAGAATAAAATATTCACCAACACAGTTAGGTTATTTAACAGCTTATTTCTCTTCCTGTTACAATTCCACTTAAAGGATTTAAACAGTTGAATTCACTTTAGTGGATATCATTGCTAGGTTTTTGGCATTATGATGCTTACATTGGATTACCTCATTTTCATTAAACCCCAAAATTTGCATCAATATCCTAATTCCTGAGTCATCCATTCCATTTCACATGTGCAGTCACCCTTGACAGAACGTTTAGACACTATATACTTGCCATAAAGAACCAAGAAATGCTCTTTAGCAATCACGCTGTGCCTTCCTCAAAAAGCTCTTCTAGCAATGGTGTTTTTCTATTAATGATTTAACAGCCATCTCTCGAGAGCCTGGATTATATCCCCTCTCCTCAGTTTTCCTAGTAAAGTGTAATGTTTGCATCTATTAAAAACTCTACACTTACTGGTATACCCACATTTAGAAAAGAGAAATAAGTATAGAGACACACTTGAGTAGCAGATGTAATTCTGGTGCATATTACAAAAAAATGTTTCAGTAACTCTGGTGCATCTATCTGCTAATTTTTATTAATTAATTTGTTAAATTCTCTGTGCGTCTGTCAGAATGTCCTGCTTCTGCTTCTCCTCCAACAGCTTCATTCTGCTGCAACATTCCTCCTCAACCACTTTCCTTTTTATCATTAGAGGTAGATTGGGCTACAGAAACTATGAATGCTACTATAGCCTCTTGTTTAAAGGAGTCATAGAATGTCAAACCGCATTTACCTTGTTATTGTTGAGTTTAGGTAGCTTAAGGTATCCAATGGACCATACCAAAACTTCAACACTGTCTCCCGGCTTCTTCGTAAACTTCAAGCTAGAAATGCCCGGGCTGAAACAGGCCAATCTGAACCTCCATAATTTGCATGGTCCAACCAAAGACCGCTTGGAACGTCTCTGGTCCAATCCCCTGTTGCTTCATGAATTTGCCAAGCGCTATTATTGAGTCTCAAAGAACAATTTCTGATCAAAAAACATGTTCTATGACTTCTTTAAACAAACTTGTATTCCACAAGACTCATTGTAAACCCTACCACCCACAGTTACAAATTCTAAGAAAGATTTCTATCAAATAAATGTAAAAACTAGCGTAGTAGAAGCATTTTGTTATTTTTATTTTAAATCTCATCTCATCCACCACTGCAGTACACAATCACACTAACATTGCTAACATTGTTGGCTGCTAATGTTGAATGATAAGATCAAAATTATTTGTTCTTACAACTGTGAAACTAAACAACTAAACTTTGATAGTGCCTCAGTTACTGTTGCAATTCAATGAGTTTTTGTCTAAAGTTTGAGGTAGACAAATCTTATATATTTTCAACACTGTGAGGGTAGCTTATCTGTCTGTATTCTTATTACAGACCTGTATCATTGTTTATGGTGAACAGTAATATGATGGAAATTTGAAATCAGCAAAGGTTACATTTTGGTTTAGTTTCTGTTTATTTTTGCATAAAAAACTCCTGCCTTAATTTGCTGTGTCTGAATCAATAGTTTGCCATTTCAAGAAATGGAAAAAAAACCTCAACCAAAATTCCCAGAAGCAAGCGGGGCCCCACAGATGTGCCATATCTGTCCACAGACAGAACACAAAAAGAAATAAATATTATATTAATATAATAAATAAATATTTGTAGTTTGTAACCAAATAGTTTTAGATGAATATGTTCCAGCTCTGCCTCCCAACATGCTAGCTAGGTTTTTACACATGCACATAAGAAAATCAATCTGCATACTTATATATGAGTAGCGTTTAGGTGTATCGCGAGGTGTATTTATCGGGATGTGGCTAATGATTGAATTAAAGTGATGCATGTAAACACGCCTCATGTAGTTAAAGCATCTTTCTTCAGTTGTGTGGAAAAGGGATAGAGGAAGTCTAATACCAAATTGACACCTGTAATGTACAGTAGTTCACATTCCATAGCATATCCTATAAAGCCAGAGATATACTCTGTAAGAAATGTATAGAGATTTATTTTTGTAAGAAATTGAGTAATCCAGTTAAATTGGATAAACGCTCTTTTAATATGATAACAACTTCAGAAGAATTGTAACTTTTCTTGTTAACTAAAATATCAGCCAATAAAAAATAATATGTAAATGTAGGATTGAAGTGTCCTGTTTTTTTTTATGAGATCTATTCAGGTTGCATGCATAATGAAATGGTTCTTGCAGACTAAAAGAAAGGCTTTCTTAATGGCAACTTGATTCAACCTGATATGCATAGAACATTTTAATGCACAATATTATCTACTGAAGTGTAGCCGATAGCAGTAATCATTTTCATTCCAGAAAATGAAACCATGTCCAGTGTTGAGCATGTTGGCCACTGACTACAATTGCACCAAATCTTTTCTATGTAATATTTAAGAGTCTTAATGAAAAGCATTTTAAAAAAGACCTGGTGATCTCACTTTTTAGTCATTTCCTTGCCCTGTTCAGTAGTTAGCTGTTTTCTCTGCTCTATATTTATGGTTGTACTGAATCTTGATTTTGGTGTTCAGCCAAATCCACCATCTGAGATTCAGCCAAATCTGAAACCAAACACCAAATTCTAAAATATTTACACAAACAGGATCAGACACAAACCCCCCAATTCTCTCTCTCCTGTTGACTACTACCAATTCTCTCTCCTGTTGACTACTATGAATTAATGATGATTTACCAATGAAATTATAGCATCCACCAGAGTAAGTGAAAAATAACACTTGATTGTGTGAGAAGTCCATTGCATTTATATAGCATTATACAGTATATAACTATAGCGGTTATTGAGACTGCAGTCAAGCTAGATTTGATACAATCAGTGTTTTTACTTTGAGTATGTATTTCTAGACATATCACACATAGTCTAACACATTTTTATTGGTAGTTTATTCACTCATATTTTAAATGAAATAAATGTAGCAAGTCATTTATCAATGAAAGACTAATTGGAATTGGGAATAACGTTTTTGTTGCCTATTGTGAAAACCATGCAACCCGTCCTACACCTCAAGTTGGATCATTAATGAATGATGGATCTCCATGCCTTGTAAGTCATCGAAGGTCCGACCTTGCAACATAATGTTTACTCATATCAGAACACAGAGGTGGAGATCCCATTTTCTCTGTGGATAATTGATCACAGCCAGGTCCTGAATCCACATTAAATTATACAAACCTTGGTTTCATTAGTTGAAGATGCCTTGTCCGACAGCATGATAAATGGGGAGGAGAGATGCTAGAGACCCCAGGTTACCTTCTCAGGAATGTTTATGCAGCGAACTGTTGTGCACAGTGCAAATAGATATGGAAATATCTCTTCATTTGTTTTATCCAATCTTTAACTAGTTTATTAATAAACTTTCAACTTCCAACTTGAATGGGGCTGACACATAATTGGCACATAAAAGTTTAGATGGACAAACATGTAGGAAGAAATGTGATTTGATAGATTCGATAATAATGTTTGGAAATCATAGATGAAGATGTCATGCAAGATCATGTCATAAGATCTAGAATAGTCATGCCTAATCACCATGAAAGAACGCCTGTAACACAATATGGTTCTGAAATGTGAATGCAATACAGGTGAGTTATTGCTGGATTATTTCTTCTAACCCCCACAAACACTACCATTACCATTTTACCTTTACTGCAGTCCTAGCTCGGGATCCCAAATAATGTGGAAGCATGAAAATGATAGAATGAGAATTCATATCTAGACACAGTATATCTGGATGTTCACTTAACACATGAGCTCTTCTTGCGTTGTGCTGCACTGAACTGCTTTTGATTAATGGAGGCTATTACAGCCTGAGATGGTCACTGTAAGACCACTTAATCTCACTGATATATTGAAGGTAAAGGAAAGGTGGGGGGTGGGTAAAGAGCGAGTAAAAGTGGGAAAAATCAGGCAGAGAAAAATGCACCGTAAACACAGCGAACGTGGGGGTGGGTGGAGGGGGGATGCTGTGGACGAACCAGGGCAAGAGAGAGCAAGCAGGAAAATAACAGAGAGAGGAAATGAGAAAATGCAAGAGAGAGAATATGACACAATGACGCAGAGAAATGGACAGAGAATGAAACTGAGGATACAGCACCAGAAGAGGACACTTACAACATACTTTGTTGTCTGTCTCTGCCAAGCATGAATATTATTTCAATGAATCATTCCTAGAGGAGTGTTCATTCTGCACTTTGGATCCTTTTGTATCTTTTTTTGTACGTAGGAATAATGTTTCAACCATATTCTTAGATTCATGAAATGAAACTGACAGCCAATGGAAAATAAATTAATTAGCAAGCATGAAAACTCTGCGGACTCTTGTTATGAATTATTCCTAGATGCTTATTAGAGTACAGTAGTAAGGAAGGTCAACTACTACCAGTGTCGCTCGTTTAGCACTGCACCAGTAAAATAGCAATGTCTTTACATACAGTGTTTGGGCTGCTGACAAAGACTGTGTTTGCCTGAGCAAACAATACATGTCACTATGTTATAATATTAGGACATTTATGACTGTTATTGTCATGCTGAATGGTAAAGTTTCCATCCTTCCCTACTCACAACTCACCTCTCCAGCAATGTCCTGAAAAGATTTTGATTTGAGCTGAATGCTAGAAGCTTTCCATATATTTGACCTCTTTCTAGTGCAATAACCTGACGGTGTCTGACAGAGCATTTCATTGTTAATACTTTATTGCAGTACAGCACCAATGGGAAAGTGGTAGCCTATATCTGTAGCTGTTGTCAGATATGTTTTCCTTAAGGATATATGTCTCATTTTACAATGAAACTTTGCACAATGTATGTTTGTATACAACATTATTATTGCAGATGCATACTTAGAACTGTGTAGACCTAGGTTTTAACATGCACTATTTGTAAACATTAACATATTAACATGACTAATGTCTCAATGTTAAATAGCATAAGGAAAATATTTACTCTTCCACTGTGCATAGGAGTATAGTCACAATAATCTATGAATGTGTGTGTTTTGCTTTTGCTCTACATTTGGCCATACATGCATATTGTCGAATCTCCGCTTTTGAGACTACACTATTGGACATTTTCTAAACAGAAATGTGAGCCACTGTAATTTATGTTCAAATTTGAATTAGCATAATTAGAAGGGAAGAGAACATATGGCAGTGCTGTAGCTCACTGGCTATGTCAATCAAACCCTTTTAGCAAAAAAACAAAACAAAAAGACATGCCTCTAGAGATGGAGCTCTAGAAGTGTGTTTATGTCTTACAGTGTCACAATGACTTAAAAAATACAGCTAAGGAACACTTGGACACATAACCTCAAGCAAGCTTCATACTTAAATTAAATCTGTGTGTCATGTTTCTTCAGTGTTCAGAGGGGCTTTGGGTGCATTGATCAACTTGGTCAATTCCTTACTTGTTTTCTTCTACCTCAGAGGATTATTTTGGCATACTCTTAGTGGCATACTTATTTCCAAATGACATTCACTGATACATAGGTGTATATATATATATATATATATATATATATATACACACACACACACACATATATATATATATATATACATTAGTATTCAGGTGTTCTGCAATACAAAAAATTAGTAATTCAAAAACCAATCATTATTTCACTTCTTTGATTCACTTTAGTTGATCATTGATCAATTGCTGTTGCTTACTTGTTCTGTATTGGGTTTAGCTACCAGCCCATACCATAAGGTCCCTGTTATCCTTCCTCTATGCTACCTTTGGGGATTGGCTAAAAGGAAATGTGCCATTAATTTCCATTTCTATGCTAATGACACTCAGCTATACTTGATGCCTGCTGGCAAATCTCAAATTCTGAATGACTATTTAGATTGTTTAAACTTCGATACAAAGTGAACCTATTATGATAGGCCCTAAACAGCTAAATTACATTTTACCTCATGACCAAAACATACTCAGTGGCTTTTCACTCTTATTTAAAACAGTAGTTAAATACCTCCGGTTAATTCCATGCATTGTGTAACTCATATCTTGATTATTGTAATGCTCTCTGGGTGTAATACAAAAATGTACAGCTAATACAAACTACTAGCCCAAACACTCACTAAGACTAAAAAACATATCTCTCCTGTCATGTCCTCCTTTGGAGCATGGCGACCACTGACCTTCCCTGCAGTGTTGCCATGCACCATAATTTAGTTATTCTGCTATGCTATGACTGACCCCTTCTCACCATGGCAATGTCAAAATTGTACGTTGTCAATGTTACCCATTCGATTGATCTCACTCCTTGGCAAGATTGCGGGTTACTCCACTGTCCAGCCAGAACTCCTTAGAACCACATATGGCTTGAGTATCATATAATGTTGTGTGACAATATTTTGGAATTAATATGATGTTCACCTAACACTATAGACAAATTGCAGTCTATCATGTTAATTACTAATTGTTGGATTGGTCATTTGAGCTGTGGGTCTACCTAAGGTTTCTTTTTAGGCTAGCTAAATGGAGATTTGCTATAAAAATATACATATTGTAGAAAAGAATTGAATGTAATATTTTATATTCCAACAATGACCATTTTTGTTGAGAGCCATAAACGAGTTTCTATCCAGAAAAGCAGACAGCTGGTTTGACAACAGAACCCCTCTACTCTGGCTCTCTATCCATCAGTCTAGGAAATAGATAGAGAACGTAGAGGGAAAACATCCGCCCCACCCCCACATGCCTTATGGTAACCATGGTGCAATGCTGGGGGAATTCACTGACAGGAGACTGTACAAACACACACACACGATGCATCCAGGCAGGGCTTTCTGATGCTGTGTCAAAGGAGACAAGACTGGCTCTGGCACCCGACATTTGACATATCTAATTATTTACTGAAAAACGACAAAGAGATGCTTCTTCAAACCTCTAGAATATGAGAATCTACAGTCTATGTTGTTGCTTGAGGCATTATATCATGGATTGTTTGCCATTATACTGACACTGCATTGTAGATGGTTTTGTGTGAAATTTAATGGTATCCAAAAACCATATTTTTTTAAAGGAAAGAATAAGAAAATAAGGACCTTAATGTTTTCTCTGTTTAATGGATCATATTAATCATAGTACAGTACCAGTTAACACCTAAATAACAGAGCTCATCTCTGAATATTCATCAGGGCTCAGGTTTACATGCTGCGTGTGAAATACTGCACAATGTTGACTGTGAGTGTGGGGGGGAGGGAGAGAGAGAGAGAGAGAAATATGGGAGCTGACAAGGGTGTTTTAAATGCAGGCAGTCATGGCTGGAAGAGTGCTACAGCCTTCCTCTACCATCTGGTCATTTTCACTGTGACTCAGAGCTATAAACCCCTCACACACTGCAGGCCTTCACACACATACAGAGTGTATGGGAGAGAGAAAGAGTGAGGGAAAAAAAACCTTCTTGTTACACAAACACATAGAAGTACACAGCATTGCAGGCATCAAATTCCCTTGTCTGCAGATTTGCACATCTGCATATCCACATCTACATTTTTCTTAAACAGTCCTTAGGCTACTCTGCAGCCTATTTGAATCCCACCTCATTATTATGGTCTCTTAACTGGACGATTTTGCATTTTTCAACCTAGTCCCTATTTTTTTAGGGTCCACATTTTTGAATGACAATTTTAAGTATTTCAACTGAAATTTGTGGAAAAGTGTGGAACTCTATAAATTCGATTTTGTTTCTTTTGAGCTGACACTTGATTTCTTCTGACTGCTGTAAATCCTTTTTCCTTTTTAAATCTTGCTGCCTTTGACACTATCGATCACAGCATCTTACTACATCGACTTGAGCATAGAGATTGGCATCAAAGATTCTGCATTAGCCTGGCTCACGTCATATACCTTACTGGACGTTACCAGTTTGTACATGCACATAATGAAGCATCATGCCACACTGAAGTTAAGTATGGTGTACCCCAAGGATCAGTACTGGGACCTCTGCTATTCTCCCTTTACATGCTACCTTTGGGATCTGTTATTAGAAAACATGGCATTACCTTCCACTCTTATGCAGATGACACCCAACTATACCTTTCAATAAAGCCTAATGATTGTACGCCAGTAACAAAACTTTTTGCCTGCCTTGGTGACATAAAAAACTGGATGACTAATAATTTCCTTTGTTTAAACTCTGACAAGACTGAAGTCATGTTGATTGGCCCTAAAAACCTGACCAACACTCTACCCCATCATCAGAGCTTACTTAGTGACCTTTCACTCACACCTAACACAAAGATCAAGAACCTTGGGGTACTGTATATATTGATCAAGACCTCTCTCTAAATAGTCATGTAAAGCATATCGCATTTTTTCATTTACTCAACATTGCTTTGGTTAGAAAATTCCTGTCATTTGAGGATGCAGAAAAGCTAATACATGCATTTGTCACCTCCAGACTTGATTATTGCAATGCTCTGTTCTCTGGATGTGGTGCTAGCTGCATCAAAAACCTTCAACTAATACAAAATGCTGCAGCACGAGCACTCACTAGGACAAAAAAAATATGAACATATCTCCCCTATCCTTGCTTCCTTATATGGACTTCCTGTTAAAAACGTCTCGCTACTTTCGTAGCTTCGGTTCTCCGAAGAGTCCCGACGACACACAATTGAGATATCGCAACCCCAGTTGCGCGCGTTCTGAGCATAACTACATCCAACCCTTTGAAAAAGGGAGCATGCAACTTTGCAGCTGCCTGCAGCCCGCGCAGTCGCGAGCTCTAATAAAGGCGGCTCATATAAAAGTTGCAAACACTCTAATCACCTCCTCTTTCGCCCGAAACATCCAGACCTGGCGACTTGAGGCAAGGTGTATTGTGTGTTGTCGGGACTCTTCGGACAACCGAAGCTACGAAAGTAGCGAGACGTTCTCCTTCATTCGTCCCTTCCGACACACAATTGAGAGCATACAACCAACCTCAAGGAGCTTCCACTCACATGAGGGAGTCGTAGAGTCAAGTAACAGGCAGCTACCGGCGAGGAGCGGATCACACTCCCGCGACACCCGTGCCAGTCACGTCTAGCGGGTAAACCTGACAAAAGTGTAATCAAAGGCCCCGGAGGCATCCTGACAGGTATCTGCCAACGTGCGGTCTCCTCAGGCAGTGCGAGAGCTGTGTAGACTCGTTTGACCCATCCTGGGCAAGGGAACTCAAGCAGATGACCCTGGAGCGAACGCTTCAGGAGAAGACTACAGGAAGACGGAACGGGTTCGGGCAGAGGGTGACCCTTGAGTCAGCCACAGCAACTCCAACAAACGCCCATACGCTTAACGGAGGTTAAAGCAACACCAAAGAGTTTTTAAAACCTTAAAATATTTTTTTCAAAATCGTTTTGGTGGTCCATCAACTCATAACAGTATGAACGTTACCTTCTGCATCTGCTCTGGGGCCCTCTATCGGCTGTAATAGCACTAACCAAGTTCGCCCAGTCGGGTCCAGGTTCTGTAGTCCAAGTAAAAACTACAGTCGACTGGCTTTGCGGCCAGCCATAGGCGGGGAAAGCTCTGGTTGGAGTTGAGCCTACGTTGCTACTGGACTTGTAAGTGATAATGGTATATCCGACAATATTTATCATTGATTGTTTTATCTATCAATTAGCCTGTGATAGCTACAAACAGTGGATGAATTTTAAAGTGTTTGTGTTAGCTAAGGCGCTAACATGGGTAATGCTAGGTACGTTTCCTATATAAGTTGTTTATAGCTTTAGCGCTTTTGAAAGCATGCCTTCATCCGTAAGTTGTGAACAGATTTATATGTGAGGCGGATATTTGATTGTGAAAGTCATGGATTTAGAAATGAAATGAAAATTGAGGGCACATCCATGTTACGGTTGTAAGTGTAACGTTACCCAACACGGCAAGTAGCATGAACACCAAGTAAGCCAACACATTCACAGCCACCGCAGCTGCCGGTGTCCAACGACACAGTCTGATGGGTTAGAAGCTATCTATTTGGCTTTCAAAACTACAGTTTTGCTGTCTGTTTAGCAAATCTTCATTTTTTTTTTCGTTGTGGTTTAGGGGGGATTATCACTCGAGACAATACAGGCAACTAAATACTAAAATGTTTGACATGTTTTTTTTTTTTTTGAACATCCTAGTGTAAACATATCTCTTGCTATTACGCTAGACCCTGACAACATGCACAGCAAGCGATGTCATATGTATATATATATATTTTTTTTCTGTTTCAAAAGTCTAAATAAATCATACTTTTACAACAACGTACATACCTTGTCTGTAGACATGATTTCTAAAGCCGATGCTGATAAACAAATTGCGGTGACTGTATATACGTAGGCAAAAGTCAGTGGCATGCTAAATTATTTACGACAGCAGTAATTCCGGTTTTAACCTGTAGATGGTGCGATTTCGAAACTCTTTAGTGTTGCTTTAAGGCAAGTAAGAACGCAATCTCCAGAGAGAGGAACTGTAGAGCGATTGAGTCTAACGGCTCAAGGGGGAAGCCTGCCATACCCCAGACCACTACTGAGAGGTCCCAGGGACAAGCCGACCTAACCGCCGGTGGTTTAGACGCCTGGCACCCTTGTGAAGCTGGAGTCGAGAGGGTGGACCCCAGGGACACCCCACCAAGCCCACAGATCAGCATAGATGGACTCTAACGTCCTAAGTATGGAAGGCGACAGCTCAAGCTCAGTATGTGCTGGAGTAGTGAGAGCACACAAGCAGTGGAGCAGGACAGAGGGTCAAAGACCCGAGCCGCACATCAAGACCTGAAGCATGCCATAACAGAATGCTTAGCTCTTCCGGGCCATAGCACTCTGGATCGAGCCAATCACAGAGGAAACGACCTTGTCCCAGCAGTTTGTCCTGTTCAGGAGCTAGCTGACAGGCTTCGGGGCGGGGATGCTATATCAACCCGCATGCCTGGGAGAGCAGGTCTCGTCTCTGCGGTAGCGACAACAACCATCCAGCAGTGAGGCCAGGCCCGCGTTCCAGCCCTGGGAGGGCCAGAAACAAAATGGCTGAGCGGCCTGAGCCCATGGTCCAGCCTTGTTAGACACGACCGTGGTAACCACTCCCTGGCGGGACCGCACCTAAGCGCTGCTGCGCACAAGGAAGACAGGCGCCTCCAGTGGTTAAACAATTCCCACATTTCACTGGACACTCTAACCTGGCAAGTCCGATACAAGCATGAGGACATGTCCCTCCACACCGGGCGCTACTGTAGCAGGCGGAGGTGTAGGAGACTCAGTGGTGTGGTGCATCTGGCAGCGCACAGCCGACCACAAGCCTGGGGCACAGACCTGTCGTGACCTCTGTTCCAAGTCTGAAAAGTCACAGACGCCCCCCTATGCCTATCAGTCTCTTAGGGGAGAGAGTGAAGGTTGAATCAACGCACTTCATGAGGCAACGGGGAGACAGAGAGAGGTCGAACGGGAGGGCTGCGCATTCGAACGTTCCGCCTTCGAAGGCAAAGCGGAGAAGCATTGCGCCCACTCACGATGCCAATGACGCTCTGACGTCGGCTCTACTCACAGGCCGCAGGTCGCCGTGAGCTGAAGCAACAGTCCAAGCCTGATAATCAGGACTGCTCTGTGGGAGAGGTAAGGCAGCAATCCGCAGCGCGACGCTGTCACCCTGCTGAGCTCCCGAGGTGAGCCCTGTAGCACGCAACCCGAGGACTGAGGTGGTGACGCGCGGGGATCCCAGGGGCCGGAAGTGCTCCTGAAGCGACTTCCTGATGCCCTAGGGGAAGACTTGCTCCCCTGCGCAAAAAGGCGCGGAGCTGACGCCCTGCTGAGGCTTGAGGCGAGGCCCATGGCACACGCCTGTAGCGGCTCTGTAGGGCTGGGGGCGCAGCTGAGGCGACATCCAGATGCCTAAGTGGAACACTCTCTTCCTTGTCTGGTTGTGTGTTGCGCACACGCTCACCGCCAACAGTAGGGGCCCACGAGCGGTAGTGGGAGTGGCTCCATGAGGTTGGCGGCACATCTGAGGTGACAGCCAGTACCCGCAGGGAGCGCCTGCATCCACCGCCCAGCTGCATGGCATGCGCACATCCCTTGCTAGGCCGCAGGCAGGCACAGGCTGGGTGAGAGCCAACGGTTGGGGCCTGCAAGCAACGGCGGGGGTGCCTTCACAAGGCTGGCGTCGCCCCCACAAGGCTGGTGGCGCATCTAAGGCGACAGCCATGTACCTGTGGATAGAGACCACATCGACCTCCCAGCCGTGCGCATGTCCCAGCCGGGCCGTTTGCAGGCACAGGCTGGTTGTGAGCGCAGGGGAGTGGGGGTGGGAGCGCGGGAGTACCTCCACAAGGCTGGCGGCGTATCTGAGGCGACAGCCATATACCTGTGGGTAGCGTCCACATCCATAGCCCAACCGTGTGTATGCCCCACGCCGGGCCGCTTGCAGGCACAGGCTGGGTGAGAGACAACGGTTGAGGCCCACAACCAATGGCGGAAGTGCCTCCACAAGGCTGGCGGCGCATCTAAGGCGACAGCCATGTACCTGTGGGTAGAGACCACATCGACCTCCCAGCCGTGCGCATGTCCCAGCCGGGCCGCTTGCAGGCACAGGCTGGTTGTGAGCGCAGGGGAGTGGGGGTGGGAGCGCGGGAGTGCCTCCACAAGGCTGGCGGCGCATCTGAGGCGATAGCCATATACCTGTGGGTAGCGTCCACATCCATAGCCCAACCGTGCGTATGCCCCACGCCGGGCCGCTTGCAGGCACAGGCTGGGTGAGAGCCAACGGTTGGGGCCCGCAAGCAATGGCGGAAGTGCCTCCACAAGGCTGGCGGCGCATCTGAGGCGACAGCCATGTACCTGTGGGTAGTGTCCACATCTACCTCCCAGCCGTACACATGTCCCATGCCGGGCCACTTGCAGGCACAGGCTGGTTGTGAGCGCAGGGGGGTGGGAGTGCGGGAGTGCCTCCACAAGGCTGGCGGCGCATCTGAGGCGACAGCCATCAACTGGGATTTGCACCCAGATCCCCTGCATAAGCAGATGCTAATGCATTCAACCACATTAACACAGCTACACCTTCAGTGAGAGCAAGATAAAAAACAATAGAGGTGGCATTAGGGCTATTTAAGCACAAAACGCCAGCTTATGGCTCGAAGGAGCATCTAGAGCTTGAGAAAACACAATTCAAAGTATTTGTACAAGCTGTTCAACAACACCGTTTTCATGAACACGATGGGATTTGAACCCGCGACTCTTGAGTGGTAGGCGAATCGGATCCGCTTAATCAGTGCATCCGGATGCTTAAGGTGTTTACACCACCTCGTATTGAGTGGCTCAAACGGAGTAACAATCGGACGAAAAATTAGTCCATTTGTTAGAGGATTCCGGCTTTCAACTCTTGTTGAAACTACATAGTCGGATTATCAGTTTCTCATCGTTACCACTGAGCTATCGTGAATTCCACGTGACAGTAGAATTTTCACGTAAATGGAAGCCCCATTCAATGACTGCTACAGCTAAGTAAACATGCCAACGGATGGGCTGAACTGGGAGATAAACAAGTTATTTCATCACCGTCTGAAAAAACGTCCACCAGTGTATAGAGTACAAGCACTGGGGCTCATTAACGGTGGCTAAGCCGTGTGGAGAGTGCGCTGTGTTTGTGTCAAACATGAGGGCGAGCTGAGCTCCACCACGCTGTGACGGGACACAGACATCAGCTACAGAAGCTGCCTAGAGAGCACGCTAGTCACCGTAGCACGCTAGTCACCGTAGTAGGGATGAATTGGCGAGGAAATCTCCATCGACGTTATAGAACGGTAGGCATCGTCGTCTTCGAATGGTGAGCGTCTACCAAGGTTTCATCTCTTCAGAGTCTGCTGGAGAGGGCACGGAGCTACGGAGGAGTACAGGAACGACACAAGGGCAAGGCTAAAGGGGCTAAGCCACAAGGCCTGCTAGCCACTGGGATGCTAGCTGGGATGTTTGCAACTTTTATATGAGCTGCCTTTATTAGAGCTCGCGACTGCGCGGGCAGCAGGCAGCTGCAGTTGCATGCTCCCTTTTTCAAAGGGTTGGATGTAGTTATGCTCAGCACGCGCGCAACTGGGGTTGCGATATCTCAATTGTGTGTCGGAAGGGACGAATGAAGGAGAACCGAATTGATTTTAAAATACTTCTCCTAACCTACAAAGCCCTTAATGGCCTTGCTCCAGCATATATTAAACACTTACTTGTTCCCTACCACCCTTCTAGACCCCTAAGGTCACAGAATGCTGGTCTCCTAGTAATTCCTAGAATATCAAAATCCACAATAGGGGGAAGAGCATTCTGCCATCATGCGCCTCTCCTGTGGAACAAGCTCCCCTCTAACATTCGCCAAGTGGACACTCTCAACACCTTTAAGTCTAGACTCAAAACTTTTCTATTTACTGACCCCTGTAATTAAGGATGGTATATGGTAAGCCACACCTCCTCAAGGTATTATTGGAAAGGACTGCCTCTGCTGTAAGGTCCTGTCCAGGGCTTGGTGGCCACTGACCATTCCATTGGTGGTGTTGGCTTGTTATACATCATACCTTAGTTATGCTGCTATAGATTAATGCCGCCACAAACCACCCTTCTGTTAAGGCGTACAATTTTCACTCTGTCTTTCTCCTCCTCTCTCTTTCCTCTCCACTTCTTTCTCTCTCATCACTTAGCCAACATCTATACATGGTTGCAATATAACTCACATTCTCTGAAATCTGATGGAGACTGATCTCCTCTCTGACTTTCAAGTCAAGTCAAGTCAGTTTTATTTGTCAATTACTTCACATGTACTCGACATACAAAGGAATCAAAATTACGTTTCACACTTGTCCCATGCGTAGACGTTGACAACAATAAAGTGCAGATGCACAACAAGACAAACAATTTAAACAATAAGGTACTGTTAAGTAAAAAAAGTGCAAGTGGGCTTAAGGCATTATACTTAGGTAGCACACAGTATATATAAGACAAGACATAACATAAAGTAAGTGTTCTAGCAGTGTTGTTTTGTTGTCTTAGTGCAACACAAGATTTTAGCAGCAGT
>JAGFZM010000040.1:400590-430726 GCA_017657215.1 Limnothrissa miodon | reverse complement strand
ATTTAGCAGGAGGTTGTTGTCTCTGCACCACGTGGTCAGGAGCTCAACCTCTTTCCATGTCATTACCATCCTGCCGTGAGTCATCACTGCCTTCTACTGCCTGACCCTGCACCTCTTGCACCCCACCGAACATGCCATCCTGCTCAGGACCTTCTACCAACGTTTGACTCCTGAATGGTCCTCAACCCACTCCACGGTCCATGCCTCTGCCTCCCTGCTGAGGGTCACCCCTGCCTTCCACTGCCTGATCCTGCACCTCTGGCTTCTTGGGCGGGCTGCCTTCAGCTCCACAGACGACCCTGACATGATTGAAACAGCCTCCAGCTGGCCCCTGGCTTGACTGCACCTAATGACATGGGACTATATCCTGTGATTATATTGGGACTCCTATATTACTTTATTTATACCACAATTTTCTTATAATTTGTACCTAATGGAATAATAGTGGACTAATCACCATCTGAGAGACTGAAAACCTGCCCTAGGCAGTTGGGCTAGCCCCTTGAGCCGTTGAAACTGCCCAAGGTTTCTTCCTTTACCATAACAAGTAAAAACAAAAAACGCTGATAGGGAGTTTTTCCTTGCCCCTGTTGCTCATTGGGCCTCTTTGTGTTAAGCGCTTTGAGACATGCCTTTTGTAAAAATGTGCTATATATCTGGCAAAAATAGACCAGATAATAGAATGGAGCATTAGTAGTCTACTCAATATTCAGTGTGTTGATAATTTTTTTTACATTTCACTGCAAAGGGGTATATGTAGGCTACAGTATACCTTTCTTTAGTAGTGTTTTTATGTGGTCTTGTTTCAGCTCTATTCCTATTTTAAAACTCTGAATACAATCATCTTTTCTTAAATAACAGAATATGAAAACCTAATATGAATGTAATTTTTTGGGGGGACTATGCATGGCAGGGGTGTTACCAACTTTAGTCAACTTATGCCTGACTGCATACTTTATGAATTATAGTACGCTGTTCCCCAGCTGTTGTTGAGAAGAGGGCTCCTACCATTTTTGTATGACAGATCTACTTATTTATGGTGTTTTCTGTTGACTTTTTTATTTTCTGGCTTGTGGCAGGTGCATTCTGTTCCTAGGATCTGTAAAGACATTCCATCACAGCACAACATATGCTACCAAAGAGAACAATCATCCAAAATACACAACCCATGAGCAGATTATGAGTAGTTACCTGCCGAGGCTGTTTTTTTGTTGTTGTTGTTGTTGTTGTTGGTTCTGAATCATGAGTGTTTATTGGAATAGTTTTGTTGTTTTACATTAACGCTATTTGTTGTTGCTCTTTTAGACTGGTGGATTGACCCATCTCAATTGGCTTGTGGCACCTGCACACCGTACATCAATAAAGGCCCTCCTTCATGGTATAGCATGCTCACGCATCACACCACAGAGGCCAGTCACCCAAGTCCAATTATACCTTGTTCACTGGAGCAACACAGATATGAAGTATTATTTTTATTTTACTTTAGTGCCAACATAGAGACTAACGTTTCAACGTATGCCACGTCTTCATCAGAGTCTAGAGTCACTCTAGAGTGAACCAGTCCTCTACCGTTGATGCACCAGACAAAATTGCAGGAGTGCGGAGGAAACCTCTCTTTTCTCCATTTATACCTTATTCCAGAGATTTTACAGTGTGTTTGCAGAGGCAACTGGACAGACACATCTTTGAAATGCAATTTTTATGTCCTTTTTTTTTTTCTTAGTGAATGTTCCAACCAAAGTATCGTAGTGAAATACTGTTCGCTTTCGTTTCGAAGCCGAAACATACGAGTGGATGATGCCTATCATCTCCTACTTTTTCTGAAGTCAATTTTAACCAACCCTTTGAAAAAAAGGGCAGTAAGCGATCTGACGCGCGCAGGCAACTACTTAGACAGCCCTGCGTGACGCCAGAAAGTCTATATATTGACTGCGCTTACGCTTCAGGTCCTCTTTGCCTCTTTCACCTCGCCTACTGCGTGTGTTTCTGAGTCGCCTTTTGTTTGCTTTCGCAAATATTTCTAAAAACCAACGGCTTCGTCGATTTATCGCCCAGATACGAGCAGAACTGTCTGCCCAGTCTGATACGTCTGCCATGGGCCAGACGGGAAACTTCTCCCCCCTCTTCGAGGTCGTCACTGACGCGCACTCCGGGTCGGCCGCCCCACGGGGCGTCGCAGGTGAAGTGCGCAGCTCACCGACCACCAACGTCGCTGACACGCGCTCCAGGTCGGCCGCCCCACGGGGCGGCGCGAGTGATGTGCACGGCTCGTCAGCCACGCGTGAGCGCCCAGCGGTCTCACACACGGCTAACTAGCCCTCAGCCCCCACGCTACGTCGGGTCTCTGGCCTGTCAGTCGTACGCTCTTCAGCTTCGCGGACAGCCTCAGTCTTTGACCTCGGCCCCCCCAGTGCCACTCGGAGGCAGCATAGCACTTCGTTTGTCCTTGCTGCCTCCTCATTCCGCCGCTCTGCTCAGGCAGAATTGGGCGATGTGCACAACGTCACGTTGGGTTCTTTCAACAGTGTTGAAGGGCTATCAACTGCAGTTCAGGTGGCCACCCCCGCCCTTCAGAGGTGTCATGGAGTCAGTGGTGCCCCCCTCCAGGGCCCCTGCTCTCAGACAGGAGCTTTGCGATCTCTTGAGAAAGGGCGCTATTCAGCGCGTAGATCCGACGCTCGCGCGCGCAGGTCGTTACAGTACGTACTTCCTTGTGCCCAAGAAGTCGGGCGCTTTTCGCCCTATTCTAGACCTCAGAGCGCTCAATGCCTCGCTCAAACCTCTCACCTTTCGCATGCTCACGGGGTGCATGGTGGCGGAGTCAGTCCGCCAGGGGGATTACATGGTCACCATAGACCTTCAGGACGCCTATTTTCACATAGGTATAGTCCCCAGGCACAGGCGTTTTCTACGCTTCGCCTTTGAGGGCAGAGCTTACGAGTACTCAGCCCTCCCTTTCGGTCTGTCTCTAGCACCTCGGTGCTTCACCAAGTGTGTGGAGGCGGCGATTGCTCCTCTACGCGCTCAGGGGATCAGACTCCTCAATTACTTGGACGACTGGATGCTGCTGGCGGGTTCCAGACAGCTCCTAACGTCACAGGCTCACACTGTTTTGCGTCACCTGCACAATCTGGGCTTCTTAGTAAACCTAAGCAAGTGCATGCTCTCTCCCTCTCAGGAGGTCGAGTTCTTGGGCGTGAGGCTGAACTCACGCTCAATGAGAGCGACGCTCACTCCGAAGAGACTTCAGGACGTCAGGGCGTGTCTACGCCACTTCAGACTAGGTGCCTGCGTTTCGGCCAGGCTGTGTCTCAGACTGACGGGCCTCCTGTGCGCCGCAGGCGGCACTGTCCCACTCGGCCTCTTACGCTTACACCCGCTGCAGCTTGCCTTAGCGGAACTAGGTGTGTCCTCCAGGTCGAACCCCGCCCGTCGGATCTTAGTGTCCAGACGCATGTGGCTAGCCCTCGCGCATTGGCGCAGGCTGTCGTCCTTCACCAAAGGCGGCGCCCTGGGCGCTATAGCCAGACGCATGACGGTGACCACCGATGTGTCCAAGAGCGGCTGGGGCGCCGTTTGCTGCGGTCGCCCCGCCAGGGGGACATGGGGCACAGCCTCCAGGAGATTACACATCAATGTGTTAGAGCTCCTTGCTGTCTTCTGCGCTCTGAAGGAGTTTCTCCCTCTTTTCGGAGGAGAACACGTTCTTGTGCGTACAGACAACACCACTGTTGTGGCGTATATATCAATCGCCAGGGTGGCACGCGCTCTCCGGACCTGTTTCGCCTGGCGTACAAGCTGCTCACCTGGGCCTCCCGCCACTTCCTGTCGATCAGGGCGTCGCACTTGCCAGGTGTACGCAACACAGGCGCGGACCTCCTCTCCAGGGGTGTTCCGTGTGCAACCGACTGGCGCCTCTGCCCAGCCGTGGTGCACAGCCTCTGGTCCCGCTTCGGGCGGGCACGAGTCGATCTTTTCGCATCGAGAGAGAACGCTCACTGTCCAGCGTGGTTTTCGCTGGAGCGAGATGCGCCGCTAGGGTCAGACGCGCTGGCGCATCCGTGGCCGCACGGTCTGCTCTACGCTTTTCCCCCCCTTCCTCTGGTGCGTCAGGTATTGGCCAGGATCAGAGCGGGGGCTCACAGGGTGATTCTGATCGCCCCCAATTGGCCATCTGAGAGCTGGTTCTCAGATCTGGTCTCACTGTTGGACGGCCAGCCGTGGACCCTCCCTCTGAGGAGGGATCTCCTATCGCAGGCTCACGGGTCGCTGTGGCACCCCAAGCCGGAAGCATGGAGACTGACGGCTTGGCCCCTGAACGGGTGCGTCTCCTAGAGAGCGGCCTGTCAGGCGCAGTTATAGAGACTGTTCAGGCTGCTAGAGCTACATCCACTAGGTCGTTGTATACACTGAAGTGGCGTATATTCAGCTCGTGGTGCAGAGACAGAGACTGTGATCCTCTCGTCTGCCCTATTGGCGAGGTGCTTGCTTTTCTGCAACACCTGTTTGATCAGGGTCGTACACCCTCTACTCTCAAGGTGTACCTCGCAGCTATTTCAGCATGCCATGTTGGCTATGCTGGCGTTTCCCCAGGCACTCACCCCCTTGCGTCACGCTTCATGAAGGGCGTCAGGCGGCTTCGCCCCTCTTCCACACGTTCGGTCCCTACTTGGGACTCGGCCACTGTCCTACGCGGACTGGCCCTTACGCCCTTTGACCCTCTGTCGAGTGCCAGTCTAAAGATGCTTTCCCTTAAGACTGCGCTTCTGCTCGCTCTGGTCTCGGTGAAGCGCGTTAGCGATCTGACTGCCTTGTCAGTCAGTCCTGACTGTCTTGAGTTCGCGCAAGATGACTCGCGGGTAACGCTGCGACCAAATCCCTTTTCTTGCCCGAAAGTGCTGTCTACTGACCCTCGTTCGAGGGTCATTGAGCTCTCAGCCCTTCCTGAGACGGGCGGTTCTGTGCCCGTCACTCTGTGCCCGGTCAGAGTGCTTCGTGCCCATTTGACGCGTACGCAGAGCATCAGGAAAACGAACCAGTTGTTCGTCTACCATGGCGAGCGTGCCAAGGGTCAGGCCTTGTCTACCCAACGCATGTCGCATTGGCTTACTGAAGCCATACGTCTGGCATATGAGGCGGCGGGTGTTCCTCCGCCTGCTCATGTCAGGGCGCACTCCACCCGTGGAGTGGCGGCTTCTTGGGCCTTCTGGAAAGGCGTCCCTATGAAGGATATCTGTCTGAGCGCTTCGTGGGCCTCAAGCAACACCTTCGTGCGTTTTTACGCATTGGACGTCACCAGGCCGGGTGTAGCAGAGAGTGTTCTCTCTGGGCCCGGCGGCGGTCCCATGGGTCTTCCCACCTCGGGCTCCTCGGTGTAGGGCTCTTGAGGCTTGGTTGTAGTGATCCACTCGTACGTTTCGGCTTCGAAACGAAAGAGAACATTACGGATACTAACGTATCCTCGGCTCTCTGAGTGAGAAGCCGAAACGTACGCTTCGGGCCTCAAGTCGCCGACGCTGGCGAGCTTGGCAAAGAGGACCTGAAGCGTAAGCGCAGTCAATATATAGACTTTCTGACGTCACGCAGGGCTGTCTAAGTAGTTGCCTGCGCGCCTCAGAGCGCTTACTGCCCTTTTTTCAAAGGGTTGGTTAAAATTGACTTCAGAAAAAGTAGGAGATGATAGGCATCATCCACTCGTACGTTTCGGCTTCTCACTCAGAGAACCGAGGATATGTTAGTATCCGTAACGTTTCTGCTGGCAGTGTGATAGCAAGGAGCAAATAGTCTTCTAATAGAAACCTATGGGACTTACAAAATGGCAAATAAAACATGACATAATGTACAGCACCTCTGCAATAATTATAAGGAAAAGCGTTTTATGCCTTCCATGTCTACGCAGAAACAATTTGACACCCTAGTGCACGCCTTTTAGTTCGGCCAACTAGAGAACCAAAACATGTGATACAGAGATTGATAAACAAATGCACATTGTCTGGGGTAGATACATTTAGCTTTCTGTTTTCTAGCGGATATGTTGTCTTCAGTGCAATGTAGTTGTCACTTAATTGGTTTAGCAATAATCTTCTCTCTGCATATTTATGGTATGTGAGATTTGTCATGTTTTGTTCATATTTGTCATATGTTTTTTTTATTTTTGGACACTTTTTTTCTTTTTGGGATTTTTAGGACAACAATGATCACAATGACCCATTCCACCCCAATCTCACACATTGACTGTGCTAATTAATGAGTAATTCATGTGACCCATCATCACATGATAACCCATGGGACAGGAAGTACCTTCTCCCATCTCCAGTTTAGAACTGATAGAACTGATACTTGATGATGAAAAGTGAAACGTCTTCAAAGCTCCAAAAAGAGATCTAATTTTCTATAACTGAACACTTTGACTACCATGACCTGGATGAAACAGAATCTTCACAGACATAGGGCAAAGTAATGTGATACTGGTCACCAGTCTTTCTAAGTGCAGTTCAGAAAACTGTAGAAAGGGATTGAAAGGTATCAGATGGATCGGCAAATACAAGGATTTGGAATAACTCAGAGAGTTGGACATGTGCAAACAAAAAAGATTCAGAGAATGGTCTGCTAATTGCATGCAAGCCACTGACCAGTTCAAAGAGTAGTGTAATAAAAAAAGGAATAAAGGAGAAGGAACTGAATAAAACGTTTAAGATGATAAAGGTAAAGAGAATTTGGTGTTAATTCGTAAAGCTAATGAAATAATGAAAATGCTCGAGGGTGTGTGTGTGTGTGTGTGTGTATGTGTGTGTGTGAGAGAGAGAGGAAGCAGCTACTGTATCTCTTGCACTGGCCTTTGTGCAGTGTGTCTCCACACACAATAGCCTGCATTTGTCTTCATTACACACTGACATATCTGCTCTAATATGGACCTTGAATGTCACAATCATTAGCATGTCATCGCACACACACTCTTTGGGTAATTATTATTCTATTAAGCTTTTCTATGTAAGAGACCTTTAACAAACGGGTAAATAGAGTGGGATGCAAAAGTTTTGGCAACCTTGTTAATCGTCATGAATCGTCATTTTCCTGTATAAATCGTTGGTTGTTACAATATAAAATGTCAGTTAAATATATAATATAGGAGACACACACAGTGATATTTGAGAAGTGAAATGAAGTTTATTGGATTTACAGAAAGTGTGCAATAATTGTTTCATTAGGTTTGATGGCTTCCGAGCATTGACAGCTCTCTTTAACTCACACCACAGATTTTCAATTATACTCAGGTCTGGGGACTGAGATGGCCATTCCGGAATGTTGTACTTGTTCCTCTGCATGAATGCCTTAGTGGATTTTGAGCAGTGTTTAGGGTTGTCTTGTTGAAAGATCCAGCCCCGACGCAGCTTCAGCTTTGTCACTGATTCCTGGACATTGGTCTCCAGAATCTGCTGATACTGAGTGGAATCCATGCGTCCCTCAACTTTGACAAGATTCCCAGTCCCTGCACTGGCCACACAGCCCCACAGCATGATGGAACCACCACATTTTACTGTAGGTAGCAGGTGTTTTCTTGGAATGTTGTGTTCTTTTTCCTCCATGTATAACGCCCCTTGTTATGCCCAAATAACTCAAACTCTTATTCCAAAATGAAGCTGGCTTGTCTAAATGTGTTTTAGCATACTTCAAGCGGCTCTGTTTGTGCTGTGGGCAGAGAAAAGGCTTCCTCTGCATCACTCTCGCATACAGCATCTCCTTGTGTAAAGTGCGCCGAATGGTTGAACGATGCACAGTGACTCCATCTGCAGCAAGATGATGATGTAGGTCTTTGGTGCTGGTCTGTGGGTTGACATTCGTCACTTCTGTCTATCCAAGATTTTTCTTGGTCTGCCACTTTGAGCCTTAACTTGAACTGAGCCTGTGGTCTTCCATTTCCTCAATATGTTCCTGACTGTGGAAACAGACAGCTTAAATCTCTGAGACAGCTTTCTGTATCCTTCCCCTAAACCATGATGGTGAACAATCTTTGTCTTCAGGTCATTTGAGAGTTGTTTTGATACCATGTTGCTTCAGTGCCCAAATTTATGCACCTGCCTAATTTTGTTTAAACAGTTATTGCACACTTTCTGTAAATCCAATAAACTTCCTTTCACTTCTCAAATATCGCTGTGTGTGTCTCCTATATGATATATTTAACATTTTTAATCATAACAACCAACGATTTATACTGGAAAATCATGACGATTAACAAGGTTGCCCAAACTTTTGCATCCCACTGTATAACATCCTCTCATTTCTCCAGAAAAGGTTGATTTTTTCTAGACAGATTCTAGCATTTCTAGACAGATAATAACATCATTTAAAAAAAGAGCTCTCTCTCTCTCTAGCTGTTTTAAAGAAGGTAGAAAATTATAAATATAACCATAGGCCAAAAATGAATCTAGAATGACTTGCTTTACCAGACAGAGGTTTCTATGGCAAAGCTTCACCTCTCCACCATGAACCCATGCTGTTTACTTCTGTTTTTTTGTTAGCATTCCATACCAAAAATTGGCAGCACACTAGACTCTGATGAAGTTTGTGACATGCAAAAAATGTTCCATTCTGCTGGCCTGCGCTTGGTACTAAATACCGAACAGTCCTCACAGCCCTGTGTCTTATTGCCTTCCCTTCTTTCTCACACATACTCCCCCCTTTGGCAGAACTGTTTTTTTCTTTTCTGCTTGGGCACTACATTTGAGATTTAATACTGATCACTAAAGTGAGACTGGCACCCAGGCATTCCATAATAAGATGACTACAATGAACTGAAATGCAAGGTCTGAAGGGTGTATATAAAAGTAAAAGATGGTGCTATTATCTTGATTTTCTTTTCTTTGCATTTCTGATGCATTTGAATAGTATTATGAAACATGTCAGGAAAATGCTGCCATCACCAAATCCTGAAATTTTATAGGACCAATACACATTCATTCATTAATACCGTAGAACAACATGATGAAATAGCCTCTCCTCTTTAGTGCAGCTACTCTTAATCCAAGTTATATGAGTGGAGAGTTGAAAGCACATGGCAAATCCTTTCTATGGCCTCACTCCCTCATACTGAGGAGGCTGGTGTTTAATGGTGCCCTTCTAAAGGCATTACTGGAACACTTTACTCCAAGCTGAAACGGATATTGTGGTCATGACTTCTTCTTATTCTGTTTGTCTTGCTGCTCAACCTCAGAACAGCTATGAATAATAGTAATTTTTATTGAGTAATAAGTCTATGGACTATTTCAGAATTTGAGTACAGACAACTATATTTGTCAAACAAAAAAAAACAAGGATATATATTGTATGTCACCTTCTGGTACATCTGCACGGACGCAGTTGCATATATTGCATTTCTTACATTATACATTAGTGTACACCATGTCCAACAAAACGATTGGCTATACCCATTCCAGTTTCTCTTTGCCACCATCTTTGTTACAAACTGCCGTAATACATTTCTGATTTACATACACATTTTTTTTTCTTGATTGTATATTGTATAAGAAGACTGGGACTTGCTGTACCGTGAAGGAGAGCCTTTACGGATCCCGGGTACAGCAAGATGGCAGCCTTCCGCTGCCTAAATCCAGCTTCTCTGGCCTCCAGCCACCAGCTACACAGACAACTCTGACATGACTATATATTCACACCATATCTTCTCACATATATGTAAGAGATTGGAACTTGCCCTAGGTTGGGTTAGCACAGTGAGTTGTTGGAACTGCCCAAGGTTTCTTCCTTTACCAAAACGAGAACAAACAAAAAATGCTGATAGGGAGTTTTTCCTTGCCCCTGTTGCTCATTTGTGCACTTGCTGTTAAACGCGATGCGACATGTCTTGTTGAATGCGCTTACATGATTGATTGATTGTTGATTGTTATATCAACTGGACGTATGGTGACTGTCTGTATGTGGCTTAGGCCTTGCTTGGGTGTATTACTGTATTAGCACTTAAGTATTTATTATATTTATTATTTTATGTGAGGATGCACTGACCAGAGACATCTCTCAATTTCATTGTACCTGTGACAATGACAATAAAGGACATTCATTCATTCATTCATTGTCTGAGCAGTTTACTGATCTGATGTGCCTTGTTAGCATTCCTCTGCTGCCAGCTGAGGATTAAAAGATGAAACATATGCTGCCTATGGCTTTTTTTCCTTTTTTCTAGATCTATCAGCTATTATGGATGTATTATGTAAGCCCTTTTAAATCGATCCTAGACAATGTGACCTCTATCTTGATATAAAAAAACCATTTCTGTCGCAGTGTCAACATTAAACATTAAGCTGTCCTTCTTTACTTCAAGTGTCAAGCATCTTGTTAAGCATCCTAGTTTTCTGATCATTCATCTAAACTACTCAATCTTAAAATGATTGCACACTCATTTCTAGCCAGCAAATGTGTCTTTACAACCTACAGAAATTATTAAAAACTAATATGGCTTTGATCAAATTACATTGATGTAATTCAGTACTACTTAAAAGAAATGCGACACCCTAAGTGAGATGATTTCCTCATGCCCTATTTGAATAATGATCACCAGCCTTGGCCAAGCTGCCTGCAGCATCATGCCAAGCATACTAATGGCAGAGAGTGTGTTGTCCCTAGGAACAAATGCAATGGGGGGTGTTTAATTACATCATTAGCGTAAATGAACAGGCAGCTTGCTAGATGAAGTTACGTGCACTAGGTTTGATGGATAGATGATTTTCCACAATATAATAGATTTGCTTTTGCCCGTCTCTATTTGAATAGTTAAGTCAGCCGCATTTGGCTATATATTGTTTACCAAAGTGAACAGGCTGTTTACAACAGGGGCTACCAGATGGACTTGGAAGACCTGCATGTCCCTCAGGGTCTAAAGCAATCTTTAATCACTGTTCATTCACCAAGACCAATAACATCTTGACACTCCACAGTTTCTATTTTACTGCTGGTGAGTGCACAAAATAGACATTGATCTGCAACCAGTGTGGTCTTTGTTGTCTCCCTCCCGAAGTTTAGTGTCTGGGTATCTAGTTATTTTGCACAATCAAGAGTGTGTTCTTCGCACATGCTGATGTCCTTGGGGTTTATGTGTCACAGGACTGAGGAGAGAGGTGATGTTTGCCTGCCCCTAGAAACTTGACCTTGAGGGAGCCTGGGATTGGATAATAGCAGTGGGACACAAGACAAAACGTTGCCAGACCTGCCATGACCAGTAAGTTGTAACTTGTGCTCTTACATGCTCTGTATAGCTTTGGTAGCATAATTTACAGACTGTGTGTCATTCTAAATACAGCTTCAGTAGCATCACTTACATGCTGTGAATCATTCAAAATACAGCTTCAGTGGCATAACTCACATGATGTGTAGCATCACTTACATTACGTGTATAATTCTAAATACAGCTTCAGTAGCATCACCTGAATTCATAAATGATAAATATAAAGGCACAGCTAAATGTTGCGCACACAGAAATATGAACTAAAAAAACTTAGCTGTGCCTGTATCAGCTATTATTTATAGACTTCTGGGGATCTATTTCTTCTCTTTGGATTAGATCGTCTGTCAGGTTCATCAATCAAAACAACTCCCAAAAGACCACCCCACACTAGCACATTTTCCCAGTATGATATCTTAGGGTAAATTTTCAACCACGACCATTCTAAACATTTGAATAATTTAAAGTATCAATCTCCACAACAAGGTCTGGAAGAAGATATTCTTATTGGTCCCCATGAGTGAAGGCTCTTTTTCTGTATTGATTAATGACAAACCACTGCTATGGTATCTCACCATGTATTTTACTCTCACAAAGAACAAGATATTCTATTGATAGATTGACCCTTTGCAACTGCACTTCTGCAAAAAAAAAGAAAAGAAAAGAAAAGCACTCTCTCTTCATAGTTTGTTATAAACAAAACGTGGTTCCCTCCAAAAAGGCAAGGCATGTATCATAGACAAAACCTTAACTTGTTACTTCCAAAACTTTTCATTTCAAAGATGTCAATTAAACAACAGGAGAGCTTTTATTAAAGAAATATCAAGTTTTTTTGTAAGCATTTTTTTCCATATTACCTCTAACAGGCTAGATCTCTAACTGGAGAATGGGTAGTGCAAGACCTCAAAAACCACAATGGCACCCACAAAACCATCTTATTTATAACAGTAATATGACGAAATAGAACATGAAACACATTACAATATCAGGAACATTTAGTGAGAATTAATTTATAATCTAATAATAATCTTATTTATTTATTTATTTATTTATTAACTCTGTTACACATGTACACATTAAATTACCTTCTGCTTCTGTTAATCAGAACAATTCAATGACAAATTGCATGTCTTAATCAAGGACACCGCGCTACCAGACTGACCCTATTACTTTTTACTGTCTGGCTTACTGGTTTCAAATTCATTTGAGACCCCATATCCGCCTTTCTCAACATGTAGGAAAAAACAGATAATTTCTATTTCTTCAAGGGACAAACTGATGTCTTGTGGCCTGTCTTTTAGTAGAAAAAATAGATGAGGGTTCACCTTCAACATTGTCTGCTTAAGTCCCACCCCTAGAGTTACAGTACCTCCACCCTGCTCGACTTGCTTTTGAGAGTAGACAGTGCAGTTTGGTGCCCCCATGTGGCCATTATTAGGGGGTGATAGTGGAGCCTCCGCCACCGGTATGGGAAAGCATGTGAGTCATGAGTGAATGTGAGGCAAACATAAGTAGAAAAGTGCTATATAAACACAGTCCACACCTGCATGTTGCACAGACCTTGATGGAAGAGGCAGTGGCTGCTGGAATCCTCTTGGTGGCTGGAAAGTGTTGCAGGTGGGAGGTAAAATCTTTCTTCAGAAGCAAACGCCATCTGCTGTGAGAGAAGATGTTCTGGGCAAGGATGCATTGCAATGAATAACTCCTGCATGCTTTATCACATCTCCTCTGGACCTCCTGGTGAGCCTCATTCTTCAAACTCTGGCACTAATTTTGAGGGATGAGCCAGAGGGCTATGCATGGAAAGAGGCCACATCAACCCATTGAATCTTTCTTTGGGACACAGGCCGGTCTTCTTTACATTTACATTTACATGTATGCATTTAGCAGACGCTTTTATCCAAAGCGACTTACAAAAAGAGGATAACAATCAAGCTACATAGCAGAAACCTTAAAGAGCATAGTGCTAGGGAATAGTGCTTCAGTTCAATTTAGTGCTAGGATGATCTTTAGCGGGCCATCCTGCCTCTGACAATATCTCATCCACCCCATATAAATCATAAACCGTCGATTTACATGATCATAATCAGGTTGAAATTAACAACAGTTCTCCCAAATAACAACCACTATATTAATTTACAATAAATCAATATACAAAGTCACCCCAGCCTGAATGTGCATGAGAATGCTATAGCAACCCTAGTGAAAAAGTGTCCGTTCTAGTACATTTCCAATGTAGATTCTTTTGCCGGCAGAGTCAAAGTAGGCTATATAAAACACATCATTATGAAAACAACACAATCCCTCCAAAAATAAATAAAAGTGGTGCATAATCAAGCATAGTTAACCACACTCCTCAGTTAACCTCTGTTTGGCGTTGTATGGCAGTGGGATAAAAGACCTTCTCAGCCTTTCAGTTCAATATGTTACGGACATGAGTCTGTCACTGAACATAATCCTCTGTCTGTAGAGTATGTTGTGCAGGCGGCGGTGATCATTGTCCAATTTAGATATCAATCTGCTCAGGGCCCACATTCTTCTACTGATGTGTGTGACTCCAGTTCCATGCCAACAAAAGAGATTTCCTCACCAGCCTCTCTAGTCGTCTAGCATTCAGTAAATGTATTCTATTTTTACAGTGCCTTATACAAAAGTCATGTCTCGTTGCACTTCACAGCAGAGACCATCTATAAGCAACTGGGGCAAAAAAAAAGCTTCCATATTTTTTTTTATTTTGTAGTAGTCTATGAAGAAATCTTCAGCAGATAAACGGCTCAAGGGGCCAACCCAACATTCTACAGTCATACAAGGTTTGAAATTTGCAGTCGCTCAAATAAATTAGTCCAATTTGGCACCATAACAATCTGAAAAGAAATAGTCCCAAATCATTAAGCCATAGATTCTGGGTTGTGTAATAGCAGCCTGACATAAAGCTAGAGGTCATCCATCTTGCTAGGGGTTAGGGTTCGAGTTATTTGGACACTCATTGTACTGCCACACACCACAGCATACCACACAAGACCACAGCAGACCAGTCCAGTTTACTGTCAAGATGTACAAGTAGTCGAAGGCATTTACTGACTGCCTATTCATTCACCCAATCAATGGAGACAGGCAGACATCAGTTTAGTTTAGTTTATCAGTACATTTCATAGAATGGGTCACTGTCCTCTGAGATGGCTTATGATTTTTGGAATCCTTACCAGTGTCATGTCCACACTCCACCAACAGCTGCAGATGGAGTTGCAAGTGTAGGGGCAGAGCAGAGGCACATCAGTGTTCCTGTGGCAGACCCAGGAGCCTGGGCCACTGCCATGAGCAACCTGGGCATTGTGCCTGTGGGCCTAACCAGACAGCAGCTAGTATCAGGTAGGTTCACACAATCAATGATGGTGTTAGACACATGAAACATACAGACAGAAAGTCATTTGAAATATTCACACTCAGAAACGCACACACACACACACACACACACACACACACACACACACACACACACACACACACACACACACACATACAGGCAAACACATTTTAAACACATTGATGTATCTGGTAACAGACCCTTAATCCACTGTTTAAGCAGTGTTTCTGTCATTTTCAGAATGACAGCAAAGCTGTCAAAGATGATTTAGGAAACAATAATGAAATAATCTTGAGCCATGTTTATTTGAGCGGGGAATTAATGACATTGTGTTCTGAAATTGGTCAATTAGGCAATGACCGGATTGAAGGCATGTGCATTAATAGGACTATTGTATTCTAAGTGTTCATAATCTAGAAGTATTTAAATTGACAAATAAAAATGAAAGTGTGTGAGACAAATCCACAACCAAGAGAACAATTTCCTTTCCAGTGTAGAGTTCAGGATTTCTGGCAGATGGCCATGTGACTGTGGGTGATAAATAATATATTTTTTTTTTAACTTTTAGAATTAATGATGGTTGAGGAATTATTTACATTTAAGAGTAATCTTGGACAATGTGTAGCTATTTCTAGATTTTTAGTTTTAAAGAAAATAGGTGTACTGTACAATTGCAAACAGTGTTTATTTTAAAAGCATTAATTTATATTATTGTGAGTCATGTTTGAGATGGCATTATCCCCAAGGATTTGTGCAGTGTCACAGAAAACACATTACATTCTAAATATAAATAATCCCCAAGCCTCCAGAGTTTCTATTGTTACAGATGTATTGTGACTAGTTGAATTGAACACAAAGGCAGGTCTTAGCGAAATTTGCTAATTTTATGTAAGCTCAAAATCTCAAGAAACATGAAAGCTTTATGCCACATGACGCTTTATGCCACATGACACTTCAACCCAAAACTGGGAGACGAGTGCAGGCATCACTTTTTGGGGGGACTGCTTTGTTAATGGG
Organism: Limnothrissa miodon; assembly: GCA_017657215.1. Lineage (NCBI taxonomy): Eukaryota > Metazoa > Chordata > Actinopteri > Clupeiformes > Clupeidae > Limnothrissa > Limnothrissa miodon. Next base: position 415,115 of record JAGFZM010000040.1, on the reverse strand, counting down.
CTTCTCGACTCATGACTTAATTATGTTTTCACATTAATAATATCATCTACTGTGAAGGAGAAAGTAACAGATGAATTGGTGTCAATATGCTTCTAACTAAAATGATAATTTCCAAGGTGTGAACAGTTTTTTGGCAACTAACATTTTCTGATTATTCAGGTCAACTCTAATTGTGTCAACAATCTAATAAAAGATTAATCTATCTTTGTGATTTTCAGACTCCATCTGTATCCAGAGTTTTGATCCCAACTTGGGCATCATCACCCCTCTAAACCCAATGATGGCAGGGATAAGCCTAGTTCCTCCACCACCTGCCCCTCCTGAACATCCTATCATCAAAGAAATTATCCACTGCAAGAGCTGTACTCTTTTCCCACAGAATCCTAGTAAATAACCAAAAAATAAATAAATTCTAGCTTGCTTCTTTTAAAACACACACAGAGAAAATTAACACCAATTGATATCAGATTCTTTTTGTGCTGTATGTCACATTTGTAATTCAGGGTTGGTACAATTTATATACATGTTTTCTTTAGAAATCACTGAATATTTGAGTCTTTTTAAAGGACTTTGATGAAAATGAAAAGAGACAGTTGTATAGTGATTGGAATGAGCCATCAGATTGCCTTCTTCCACTCTGTCTCATTCAGTCAACTCATGGTCATCTAATGTGACCACTAGACTGTGGCTCTGTTTTAGACAGAAAATAAATCACTGTGTCAGTGACTGCATTAAATTGGCCATTAGTTTTAAATCTAACCAATTTTATACTATATATCTAAAGGTCACTTACACAAAATGTAATTCTTCCCTGATATTTGAATTCTCCAGATTTGCCTCCACCATCCACAAGAGAACGACCTCCTGGTTGCAAAACTGTGTTTGTTGGTGGGCTACCAGAGAATGCCAGTGAAGAAATAATTCAGGAAGTTTTTGAGCAAAGCGGTGAAATTGTGGCTATCCGAAAGAGCAAGAAAAACTTCTGTCATATCCGCTTCAGTGAGGAGTTCATGGTAGACAAAGCAATATATCTTTCTGGTGAGAAACATTTTTGATAACTGTTGGGAGATGTTTCCACTGACTGATCCAGCAGTGGTTATTAAAAGCAGGATGTTTTGTCTATTGTTTGTTGTCTCTTCAGGATATAGAATACGTATTGGCTCAAGCACAGACAAGAAAGACTCTGGCCGCATACATGTTGACTTTGCCCAAGCACGTGATGACCTGTATGAATGGGAATGCAAGCAGAGGTTGCTCGCCCGTGAGGAGAGACATAGGCGCAAAATTCAGGAGGATCGCCTGAGACCACCCTCTCCCCCTCCTATCATGCACTATTCAGAACATGAGGCAACCATATTGTCAGAGAAATTAAAAGGTATGCTGCTGTTCTGGTAACTAAGGACAATCGATCAGTGCAGTTTAGAATAGTTTTAACATCTAAACTAATGCTGATTAAGAACTTCAACAGGCTAAGTAATGAAGGAGTTAATTACGAGCATTTATGAATGGTGGATGTGGAGCTAGACCATGATGGTACAGATGCAGAGAGATCTCCTGCCTCCTGCTGCCTCATGAAATCAAAGGAAGAACTAAAGCAGCTATAAATAATGCATTGCTATAGTCACACAGCACAAAGCCTTGCACAACAACTTGTTTGGTATCATTTGTCAAGGGCCCATTTTCCTAATCAAACCAAAGACCTAATTTGCCCTACCAGCCCACTGCTGCAAACAGCACACTGCCACCCCACCTCTCCTCCCAAAACACACAGTGCCCTGCCACTCCACCCTTGCCTTCACCGTAACCCACCCACATACACACACTAACTGTTGTCTGCAGTTGGGCTTGCCTCTTGAGCCATGGATCTGGTCTAGGTTTTTTTCCATGTTATCCCCTTACTAACATGCCATATAGCTCTTGCCTTTTCTCCACACTATATCATCACCTTTTCATCCCCCCAACCTCTATGTGGCCCTTAGCAAATCAGTTGAAATATGCAGGCATTCATATACTGTTGCTTTCAAGCCCAGGCAGTAGGTTTTGACAATAATGCATAATGAATAATGCATACATCTAGTACTATTAGTTCTTGGTGGGATTCATTCATCCATTCATTTTCTTGTGTGGGTATTAAATGTTCTGTTTGAAAAGCATGTATGAACTATTAAGTTAATCTAAGTTTTTAAATTTTTCAAGATGACAACAAATTCAGTGATGCTTCAGCTGTGCTTTTCACATGGATTGACCGTGGTGAAGTGAATCGCCGTACCGCCAACCAATTTTACTCCATGATACAATCAGCTAACAGCCATGTGCGGCGTCTCATGAATGAAAAGGTCCAACATGAGGAGGAACTGGAACAGGGCAAGGAGAATTTCAAAAATGCCTTGTTGGCCATTCTCACACAATGTAAGATTTCGTTCGCACTGCCTTCACACACTGCCTGAGTTTTGCTGCTTCTATTGCTACAACAACAAATGAGAAGTGTGAACTCAGTAGGCTAAATACTAACTGTAACAGGCCGTTAACAGGCCCGTTTTTGGGTCCGTTCTTGTGACATATATCTTCAAAAACATCTGTTTTTCTAACATAGACTAGGCAAACAACAAATCTACATTTACAGTACATAGTGAACATTGTCATAGATCTTGTTGCAATGAATGCAATGGCTTTAGCTTCGTATGCAAGTGGTCAGACAAAGTTACAGGGTAAGTACAGTGCAACTGGAATCAGTATGACCACACACAGGAGTGGAACTGCTAAAGGTAGGCCACGATATGATGATCATACCTCTGCAATCCCATTTCTTCTATGTGTTTATTTTGGTTGGTTTAGTGGGAAAATTTGGAAGCTAGCTTTAGTCATTTTTGTTTAATATCCTTACACAAATGAGATTTAATGGGCTATGATGAGGACATAAGTTTGTAATTGATAGTGTAAATGCTTTATTGAAGAATATGGACAAGTGATTATGCGTCTAGTCAAAAAATGATTTGACTAGACGCATAATCTTTCACTCAATTTTAAAATATGTTTTCTTTATCTTTTTTTAAGATGAACTGAGCTAAGACACATATGGTTCACATTTAATACTCATTGGTGATTTCCAAAATGCTAGTGTTTCAAATATTGTCACAAAACACAATCCTCGTAAGTCAGTAAGACTGTAAAGTGGAAAGGTTATCATTTTGGTAGTCATGTTACGAATACATTTTGTCAAATTCAGTTTGTAATGCTTCATGCCACGTAAAGTGACATTTGTGCAGCAATTAGGCCAAAACAATGTGTGCAAATACATGAAATTCAAAATTCTACGACTTCAGAAAATAACCTTTCTACATCTTGTACAACCCTCAGTCCTGAAGAAAGTATATCATCAGGCAATGCGCTGTAAGTACTTTGGAGAAGAGTTGCCCCAGGATCCCCAGCTATAAAAGCCTCGAGTTGGGGACCTGGCGTCTCTCCCTCCAGCTAACAGTGGTACAGAGCTTTACATAAACAGCTTGTCTTGTCTGCCTTATCCACCAAAGTTGAGCAGATTGCGGCTGTTTTCACCGCTGCCTCGCGGCAAAAGGCATGGGACCATTTCTCAAAAGCACAGCGCAAGAACATAGACATTTGGCGAAAGCAGTGTGAGGTTGGTACTTTTCATTCTCTTCTGATAATGCCAACATCAGGACAGGAATAAGACAATAGATGTTGATATCCGCGTGTTTGTCTGCATGGTCCCATCGTGGCTATTACAAGTAGACCACCATAAAGATGTAATGATGACACCAGTTTCCCCACACTTGTTCCTCTGTCAAGAATGTTATTCTTGAATTTGTTGGGTATTGTTTTGATCCTCATATCAAGATTGATCTTTAATATCACCAAAGTAATTTTTAAGGACAATTGTTAGGGTCCATGATAAAAAGCCTTTGGGATACATAGTGTTTGTCTTCCTAGCCTACCCGAATCATTTTTTTATACCTGCATATATGTTTGAAATGTGAAGAAATCTATTCTATAGTAAAACTATACCCTAATGAAGAAAAAATATGTTTAAGCAATTTACTGGGAGTCAGGTTTGGATGGATGGATGTTTGTCTGTGAACAGTCAGAAAAGTCAGTGAACCAAATGTTCTTTAATTTTGAGGAGTCAAGTCAATGTAAAACATCATTCTGTTCCAAGGTAAGATTTTGAGTTTGTGGATTTTGCAGTTTACAGTATAAACACTGTGAATTTACAAACCACTTACTTTACATGTTCTCATGGTGAACATTCCTGTATTGTTGTATTTTATTTTTTATTTTGGCCAAGCACATTTACTTACACAAGGAATTTAAATTGACTTTATACATTCAACATACTGTATTAACATGTAGTAATATACATTATATATATATATGTATATATATATATATAATTTTTTTTTATTAAATTTAATTATATTTAATAATATTTACACAATGCCATTTACAATAGTATTGTCTCACAAGTACAGACATTAACAAGAAGCACCAAAGAGCAACAGGGGGCAGATCTAGGGCTCAAGGGGCCGACCAATCATGGAGGAAAAGCAGTCTGTAGTTACTATTACCGATTACTATACCGATTACTGTCCGTGATGTTGGTTGAGCATCAAAAAAATTTCCACTTAAGTCAAGAAATCCTAGTGGCATAGCAAATAGTTTTGCTCAGCAGGTACATCTAGGCCTAGCAGGATACCAAAAAGGCTGCCAAGGTAAGTGTCCAAGGAATAGTGGTCGTTTCAGAGCTTCGTTACAGCTTCAGAGGAGACTTGGGCTTTTTTTTGAGCTGTGTTGAGCTGAAAAAGTTATTTGTTTCAAAGAGGAATTTAATGGCATTTGCACATGGAACACAGTACAATTTATTGTTATCTTAAAATTATAATATATATATATATATTCATAAAGGTCCTCCATAACAACTTATCTGTTATTTATGGCAAATAACAGTTTATTCCTTTTTCTGCTTATTATAGGAGTTGAGGAACGCCCACAGTGAGGAAATAATGGGAATACGCAGAGAGGAAGAGATGGAGATGTCAGATGATGACTCTGAGGAAAACCCCTCCAAGAGATTTCGCTCTGATGACTTAGGTAATATTGTTATCATTCTCATACATGTCACATGTAGAACATGTAGAAATTCTCATTATAGCTAATATATTTTCATAAGTAGTTTATATAGGTTGGGCCCTGAGTTACGTGTACAATTCACACAACCCATCGTGTCAGAACTGGATTGAAATGAAGGAGCCTAAACACTTAATGACACACAAAACATCAGCAATTCTTCCTTATACACGCGCATGCACACACCTCTTTAAAAGTAGTTTGTATTAACACCAAAACTGTTTCAGTGGTCCATCAACTCGTAACAAGATGAACGATATTTGCTGCATTTGCTCTGCAGCCCTCTATTGGCTAAAAAATTGCCCAATAGAGAGACAGTGGGTCTGTAGTTCAAGTAAAACTACCCCTTCCAACCTGTAGAGGGTGCGATTTTGAAACTCCTTGGTGTTGCTTTAAGCCCTCTTGTATTAATCCATTTACCAGAGTTAAGAAGGCAAAGTTGTCTCAGAAACCAGCAATGGCCCATAGAAATGCAATAACCCGCGAAAGGCTGTTTTTGCTGGTTATGCTGGTTTTGCTATGGCTATGGGGAGCTGTAGGACCCAAAACATAACTGGGCTAGAGCTGGAAAATGTTGTAGCAAAAGAAAGGCTTGGACAAAAAAAAAATCACCTCAGTTATTTGATAAATCATGCATGAAATAACATACTGTACCATGGGAGCACAGCGGTGAACAGGAGCCTCCCTTTTATTAACATACCAATAGTGTCAAAACACAAGTGTTATGAAATATAACTGAACCTCTTTACAAGTACTTTAAGTACTAATTTTAACCAGAAAAAAAACCCCTAGGAAAAAACAGATAAGTTGAACCAGGGCCAGTAAATCAGTTTACTCTACATGCAATATACAGTGGAGGAAATAATTCCCTCGCTGGAAGTTTGCCCACTAACAGAAAATACTTATAAAACTATAAAAACTATAACTATAAAACTATCATGTGGTATGTGTATTTTAACAATGAGAGTTACAAAATAGAAAAAGACATCCAGAAAATATATAAATAGATTTGCATTTCATTGAGTAAAGTATTTGATACCCCACAGACCATTCGGAGTTCTGAATAAAAGACATAGAATCAGTCTGTCAGACTCCAACCTCTCCAATATGAGCAGGACCAAAGACGAATATCAGGTACAATATTGCAAACCTGGGTTAGGGCTGAAAAAGCTGGAATGAGCTGCAAACCATAAGCATTAAGATAGTTAAATATTTATTTTCTGTTATTTCTCTAAATAGTATTTTGCAAATATGGCAAATACATGAAAAAGAATAGGCTATATGCCTAGACCTAATATAAAAAAATGGCCAAATATCTATGCATCATAACAAACTTTATTATAATTGACATGTGACATGCATATAGGATAGCGTATATTCAAGACATTAAAATTAAACAGGCTACTTTAGACCTATACATTTTGTTGTGATGTTCAGAGTATGAGTTCAACTTAAACATTTTGCAATTAATCACAATTACCTACATGATTTTTTGAGTCATTGCTATTAAATGGAATTGTTTGACAGCGCTGGGCCAATCATACTCCTTCCTATCTGTGTGGCATTGAGGAGCTGGATGGCTCTAGGGACAAAGAACATACGGAGCCTGTCTGTTTTGTAGGACAGAGACAGTGGCCTACTACTGAACATACTGCTTGGAAAAAGTCGTGTGCAAAGGGCTGGCAGTCATTGTCTATTATAGAGAACAGTCTGGTCAGTGTCTTATCTGCGGCTGATGTAAATGGCCTCAGTTCTATGCTGACTATAGAGCCAGCTCTCACTAGCCTGTCTGGCCATCCAACATCCTGTTTGCTAGCACTGCCTCGGTAGCATCCCACAGCATAGGAAAGGGCACTGGCTATGACGAACTGGTAGAACATAAACAGGAGTTTTCTGCAGACACTGAGAGACTCACTTTCCTAGTAAGTATAGAGCCTGCTCTGCCATTTTAGAAAAGTAGAGCATGCACACACCACTAAAACATTTGCAAGAATAAAAAGTAAAAAAGTTCAAAAGTTATTTTTCTGGAGATTGCACATGCTGCGATGTTTATAGATCATGTAGGTCCGCCGTCTACATTTTTTTACCTACAACCCTACCATTTTTTTTTTACTATCTTCCCTCACTTTACTTGGCCATTTTGCTGTCTGCCTGTCTTCAGCTGTAGCTGCTTTAAAGGAGGAGAATGACAGCCTGCGTTGGCAACTGGATGCCTATCGCAATGAGGTGGAGTTGCTAAAGAAGGAGCAGGGCAAAGCATACCACCACGAGGAGGATCACACCCAAGAACAGCAGCTGCACTTCCTTCAACAGACCATGCAGAGCATGCAGCAGGTGTTCCCTGAACTAACAATCACTTACTGACCATTTTAACTTATAGATAAATAATGCACATCTTTACACACATGGATTCGGAGTGGAAAATACAGATTTGTTTATTAGATTAAAATACTTAAACAGGTTCATCATATCATTAACCTGATGGTGATGCCTTTATTATTTTAACCTTAGCAACTGCTCAGTCTGCAAGAGGAACTAAGGAGGAAAGAGCTGGAGCTTGAGCAGGCCCAAGATGAACATCGATGTTTGGAGGTGGAAATCCAAAACCTCAAGGAAAAACTTCTGAACAACATGGACTGTCTAGATAGGAACAACACGGAACGGTCAGAGAAGGTATTTGCCAATGACCAATAGCTGTTGGGAAACCAGATACTAGTTTGCATGGCACAGAATGCAAGGGAGCTAGCGGCGAATTCAGCTCCAATAAAAAAAAAGACTTTTATGAGTAGACTACATGTTTTTGAAATGTTGGAGTGTCTCAGAAAATACGCACAATATACTAATTTCCATAAATTGTAGGCTACTTTGTACAGTAAATAAATTGTGTTGTTTATTTTAGTGACAGATATCACATTAAAGAGAGGGCAATTTTCAGTTGATAGTGGGTTCATATGTTTAATCAGTAGCACCATACATTTAATCCATACCATCAATCACATTTGTTTTGAGAAAGTTCAGCATTTACAATTTCAAGCAAAATCGCTAAAATGGCAGTGACTGAATAGGCTAGACATGTGAGACAAAACACTACTTAAAAAAAAATGACTGCAAGGCACAAAAAATGTAAATCTCTTAGTAGTGGGCAGAGGATTCCTACAGACAAACTAACACGTTACTAACTGCAAGTTTCATGATTTTTTAGAAAGAGTAGGGACCCAGGCGCAGGCAGGTACACACAACATATGGATTTATTCAAGATCTAAAACATAGGAACAGGAACAAAGAAAAACAAGCGACAAGCAACAAACAACAATGACTGACAAAGAACACCGGGAACAGGGTTTAAATACACTAGGGAATGAGGACAAGGTGAAACAAGGGACACATGGCCAGGGAGAACACAGGAGCACAGGACCAGGATGTAAACAGGAAGTGACATTAGGAGAACAGACCGGAAGTAACATTCAATTTAATTTTGTTTATACTGTGCATTATACAAATATCATGTCTCTTAGCAGTTCACAGCAGAGAGCACCCGTGATGAGTAAGGGCAAGGAAAATTACTCCTTTCATTATGTTGTGGTCTTGGAAGAATCCAAAGAAGACTGCGGGGAGTCAGGACTTGACAGGACAGGACATTACAGCAAGTGTATGGAAAGATGTGTAGAAGACAAGATGAGTTTATGAAACCAGTACAGTTCAGTGGCTATTATCCCTTACTAAGCACATGGAAGAATTAAGTATTATTTTCTGATTGGCTTATTAGGTGTCCATTATTCCCAAATAGTAGATCTGGTAAAAAAAACTTTGATCACGTTCCATATTATTGTTCTGAAAAAGATTACTACTGCTGCTATGGTGCTGTTTGCTTCCATCAAGTCTATTATTCCCCCATAACATGACACCTCACAGGCCATTATCCCACTTATCACCCGATTGATACATCTCGTTTTTCATACAGTACTTAATTGTTTTTTTAACCAGTAATCTACAAAAAACAATCAACATTTATTGAACCTACACACACTGGACACAGCGAATCACTGGGAATGGAGTAGAGTAGACCTACATGAGAGCCCCACAAGTGATCTATCTCTGGATCACAGGGGTTCTTTGGTTTTGTTTGTGTCCATTTGACAATGACTTAGGTATTAGCCCCCTTGACAGCTGGAGGTCAAACCAGACTTTCTGTACCAGGTCCATTTCTGTACCAGGTCAATTGGAAATGCTAGGCCAATGAATTAAACATTTTTTTCAGAATGGAATTTCATGAAGCTTACTTCAATCACTTACTCTAATTAAGTGACACATTACTGATTGATGTAAGGTAGAGCAGTATGTTATATGGATGACAATGCTGTGTTTACTCAGGCATGATTACATTTGCTGGCTTTGATTTGTTTATGGTTAGGTGTGTTGATATGCTAGGCCCCAATTCATTCTGGACTTGCCTGCAAGCACCCCTATAGTGCAGTACCACCGGAGGCATTATGACAGTGGAAGTTCTCCTTCTATTAAAATCTCTGTGAGAGCATGGTTATATCAGAGCTGGTTCACTCTCTATTTACTCCATTGTACCTGCAGTTCCTGTTGCAGTTCCGTTAGGGGCACTCACACAAAAACAATGGGGACTCATGAAGATACACAGCTAAATGCATAGTGTTCCCCCATTGATTGATAATATACCACAGTTCAAATATTGTTTTTAGCAGTGCGAACATGGATTATATGTCAGAAGTGAAATTTTCATTTACCTATGTCCTGTCCTGTATCTACTGTTTAGCATTCTGTTCATAGGTCAATGAATGACAACATTTAGAGGGATTTTACAAATAAACCAAAAATACTACAAAGGCAGTATTTAGGGGGTGCAGCTCCATAGCCCCCCATCAATTCTGCACTTTTTTGTGCTTTTCCTCTCATTGCAGTACCACCTGGAAGGATTTTGAGAGTGAACATTCTCCCCTAATAAAAGTTCTCTGTTTATGTTCATGTGACATCTTCTTTGACTTTTCCGGGCTTAAAATGTCATATTGGCTACCCTTTTGACGAATTACCCCCAACTAGAGCATGACTAAATAAACACACTTTAAACCTAACATCACAGTCAGAGTGAAAAGATAATTTACGATTGAAGGAATGAATGCTTTTATTACTCTGCAGAATTCCAATTTGTTTTTTATCTTTATATTTTCATGTATTTGTTTACTACATTATATAATCCCAAAGTCTGAATTTATACAGAATTAGAATAACAAGAATTAGTAGAATAATTAGAAAAAATATTTTTCTCATTGCATTCAAACTCTCACAAACATCTTCATGTTTAATTAGCATATTTATTCCATATGGAATGTGACTGTTGATTTTGTTTATAGACCCCATATTGCTAGAAACTAGTCATGTAATGATATTAGGGTCAGTAAAGGTGGTACACTGTATTAGAGAACAGGAAGAACTACTGTACTAATGTTGGCAAACTCCACACATGTCAACCCGCATACAGTAAGCTTTATTTGATGACCCATATGCAGGCAACCAGTAAAGCTTTGTTCATGATCTGTGAGTCGTCATTTACAACACAACACAACACAGAGCTCATACATAGCCAGACCAGTAAGACATGCACATAGCTTGGTGTCCTGTTTAATTTGCGCCTATTTTTGGCACCTATGACTTGTTAAAATGATGTCCACAGTGCTTCAGGAGATACTTCATGTTCATTGTGCCACTGATCTTGCTTCGCTCTAGAATCTTTGCCCAGATATAAGTCTATATAAGTCTCATTCAGAATGAAAACAACAGGAAAATGTTCATATAACGTATGAGCTAAAATAAATGTAACTTAATATTTAATTTTAAAAGAAAATTGTATTAAACTTTAAAATAGATTACATTTGATAACTTTTCACATATTAAGATTTGATGCTTGGTAATATGTCCTATGCATATTTAATTACATTTTTGTTACTTTAACCTTTCATATGCATCCTTGCTTTTTTATCTAGGATTTATTTTACACTATTCTGTATCTTTTTGTTTTCTCTGAATAGGTGGTAAATGGATGTTCAGTCTACCACCAGAACTGTGATACAAACCATGAAGTCTTTATCCAAGGTCCTTTAAGATCTGAAAAGGAAGCCCTTTTGCTAGGTAATTGTCATCTTTAAACAGGCATTGCTAAATATGTATTTTGTATCGGGTCCATGGGTATAGCTATAGAATGTGGACCATTTCATTGTGATATTGTATTCATGTTGAAATTGCTTAATCCCCTTCTTGCCCATAGCTGTTCTCCAAAGTCAGTGTGCAAATATTGTCCTCTCAATCACACCCTGCAAAGCTACATTAAAGACAACTCGAAAACCAAGAGTATTCTATTACAGTACAGAGCAGCTTTAAAGACACAACAAAAACTCTTCTTTAGACAGTTAGTCTAGGCTTTGGTGATGGTACACAGCTGGAAAGCTTCCAGTCCCATCAACATTAAAATCAAGTTTGATTGAATTGCCTAGAGCAGAGGTCAGACCTGTATATTATCTTTAGTTGGCACTCTACTCATTCAGATGCTATTATTAATTGAAAGTGATTAATTGTGTATTCTTGTATTCAGATGCTATTATTAATTGAAAGTGATTAATTGTGTATTCTTGCATAGATCCGGCAGATTGATTTTTATTATACTGTTGACTGGTTTGAGTTATTCTAAGAGGCTTGTAACATGTAGCCTAGATGATGACGTAAATACTTACCAATACATTTGGGTCTCTCTGTTATTTCTGCAGGAATTATATCAACTTTTCTCCATGTACATCCATTTGGAGCTAATATTGAATATTTGTGGTCATATATCCAGAGGTTGGACACAAAGGTATTTTTTAAAGGTTATCATTTTAGTAGTGGTCTAAAACATGTTTTAGGTGAAAACCAGGAGCACCACAAGGTATTTTGCACAGAACATCAGTAAACATAATAGTAGTGACATATTGTGCTGTGTATTAAAACTATTACTAATTAAATTTTGATGTTTGCATTTTAAATTCAAAAACCTTGTTGAGCACCTATGACCTTTTCTCATAGATTAGTCATCATCATATTGTCACTCTAATTCTCATTTCAATTATACTTAACTGAAAATCGTTAATCTCAGCATTTTTAGTAGAACAAGAGACCAGCTGGTTGGACTCAGAGTAACTGAGGAGGAGGTGCCACTCATGACAAATTTGACTGACGCTTTGTCAATACTCATAATTTCTGTGCTTTAAAACTACATATGATGTTAAATGGTTTCTACCCATCACTACACCCTACATTCACTTTGTGAGGAGAAAAGGCAATGAAACAAGCAGTGCAAGCATTTACTAATAAGGGCTTAAGCCATGTACTGTAGTCCGTTACTGATCATGTCCTTCACTTTTATGCCTACAGATTTCTTCAAGGGAGCTTGAGCGCCTTATGTTACGACTACCGAATATGTTCAAACAGGAGTTCAGTGGTGTTGGTGCAACACTGGAGAAACGCTGGAAGTTCTGTGGGTTTGAGTACTTGAACTCGACATAACCCTCACATTAATGGACTTAAAATTTGTGATAAAGCTCAAGAGAAGGTAGCCTACATGACATTAAAGGATCTGAAGGATCACTGCAGCACCCCAGCTTGAGCATGTGGGAGTGACATCCAAAGGTTGGCTAATATCAAAAACAAAACTTTCAGCCAAATATGAGGACTAAGATAATTCCTGTGAGTAACTAGGACAGATTTATTTGACTGCCTTTTTCTGAAGACTTCTAGGCCGGTTATGTAACTCTACTGCCAACCAGGATGACAATGAATAAGGTAGTACCGAATACTGGGAGCATGAATCTGTATACACAGATGCTTTTCTTCCAAATACACTGATATGCTGGTTGTTAATTTCAGTTGTACTTTTTAATGCAGCATAATTGTTGTGGATGCTGTCCATTATGTTGTCTTGATGGGTGGACAACTTTATTGCCTGAATTTCAGATATTGCTTGAATATTTCAGAACTTGCCATGTCTTGCTCTTACATAATTGTGTACTCATTTTAAATGTTTACTCTATTATGTTCCAATACGTTATTGACTATCTATTGTGCAAAGACTGTGCAAATACCTGTTCGATCTAAAATATTGCTACTATTGGCAGAGATATTACACAACCTTCTCTTTTAACAGAGGTATTACACTAAGATCCCATTATACCCATTTTCTTTTCACCAGAAAATGGGTATAAAATCGTATAAGAGAATAATGTAACAATAGGCCAATAAGTTGTGTGTAATTTTTAGACTTCCTGGCAGGCCACATAAAAGATTACAAAGGGCCACAATTGGCCCTAAGTTTGGCCACCCCTGATGTACACATTTTACAATTTTTATCTAAAAATAAAGTGTTTTGGATCTGTCATTGCTACTCCATCTTTTCCTCACATCAAAGCAAAATCCTTCTTAAAGCTTTGAAGCAAACTGGACTTGACATGTTCATTTAGATTCATGCAGTATTTGATCTATGTAAGGATGATAATCATGCAAATGACTTACATTGCTCTCAGAGGCCTGACATAGTGTTGGGATTTTAAAAAATGTAAATTATGCATAGAGGAGGGAGCATTCCTTCAAAAAATGTGTTGAATATGATTCTTTTGATATGCTTCTCAAAGACTATGTAGTGTCAACATCAGATTTGGGAGTTAAATCTGTGTCTGTGTAGGTATACGTAAACATTTCAATTTTGAATTGGTGTCACTTAGATCCGGGTACAGAATAAAAAGGCAAAAAGGGCTTCCAAAAAGGTGAACATATTGAATGGAAAGATAAAACTGCAATAACAAGTATAGGGTTTGGGGGCCTGCTAAATCTATCCAGATTCCATTGACAGAAAAAGAATCCATTATTTTGAATGCATTCGATAAGATGATATAAAATATTGCCTTTGTTTAATTTACAACCTTCAATAGAAACTGCTCCCTGTGCTGTGCAAGAGCTGGTTTAGAACTGTGCCTGTAAGATGTAAAGGTGCTCTATGAGATGCTGCAGGATTTCAGTGCAATTTCTTTTTTGTCTCAAATTGTAGGCATCTCTTTTTGATTGGCTTGCTTTTGCCCCCTGAATACCTGAGAAAGATGCTTGTGTTTGTTTTTTATTGTTGTCTGTTATTGTTGTCTGGCTGTAATCGTCAAACAAACATAAACACACCAAACCACAGCCACCCAATCGACAACAAGATGATAGGGAACATGCATTAGCTCCCACACCTGTGTTGCACTGTCTAGTTTTTTAAGATGTTTGTCTATGGACCTTGAGTCTACAAAAATCAATCTCAGCTATTTAATATTCAGGTCATGATCATCATCATCATCATC